>CP092882.1:71555301-71727761 GCA_030710605.1 Cordylochernes scorpioides
TATATCAAACAGAAGATTTAAAAGGTACTCACCTGATTTCTGTACATCGAGGACGGCAGAGATTGTGAATAAGCATTACTAGTTCGAATGTTCCCCCATCCGTGTGGTCCGCTATTTGAAGCACTAGATCCAGGATATTGCGAAGATGGTCCTGAATACTCGTTGTAATTATTATGATAACGTTGAGTTGTGCTAGAAGATTGTAAAAGTTGATTTAAAGTTGGTGTAGGTCCACCTTGTTGACTAATACTTTGTCCAGATAAAATGCGCTGCTGCGAGTTGTTTGGGTAGTTTGCCATCATTGGCATGTTAGACGTAGGCCCGTGCCTCGCCTGAGTTCCTAAATTCATAGGACGAGGCGATTGGGAATACATTGGTCTCATTTGATTTTGATTATACTGAGAATAAAGTTTATTTTGTTGGGAATTAGCGTTCAACTCGGTGTTGTTTCCACCAAGCGAATGGCCGCCGCCATGTTCCTGCAAATAGGCCCGCTCGGTAGAACCAGGGTAACTTGAATTACCAACTATATGGTTATATCCTTCTTGTGAATTATGATAATCATCATTAATAGATTCCCTGTTGTTTTGGCCATACCCAGGAAAATCTTGACTTAGCCGCTGACGTTCCATGCCGCCAGGATAGCCAATTTGTTCGGCTCCACTCGTCGCGGTAGGCCTAATGTTGAGCTGATGTGTGCCTCCATCTTGAAAATTTTCCATCTTCACCGACCTAGCTTTGGTGTTGATATTCGAGTTTGGTGATTGAATATTATTGTTCATGGCTCCAGAAATATCATCGGATGGCATATCCTCCATCATAGATCCATTTTTAAGGCTTCCAACACTTACTGGTCCTTGTTGTTCAACGTTATCAGCTAATTTTTGCTCAGGACAGTTGAGTGTTTGCGCTGGCGTTGCCATAATACGGAGCCAACACCCAGCCACAAAATGTGTTTTATCCTCCCGATGTCACCTAAAAACATGACGCATACCTCGCATCCTTCGCGCCGTTGATCCGATGACACGTGCTAACGTAGCCCATACAATGGAAAGAAAGGCTTAAGGCAGGGTGGCCTCACACCATTATTCCTTGAACTTCCAAAGCGGGAACATCTGTGTAATACGCCTAATACAGAAATCAATACGCTTTGTTTATTTTTTAATATATATTTTTGCACGAATAAATAAATTTTAAATTGTGTTTGCAGATTAATATAGGATTTAAAATATCATTTTGTTATATTTTATTCGAAAATGTGGTCCTACTTTCGAGGAACTACTTTTGGAGGGTTTCTAAACTTGCGTAGGTGCACAAAATTTGGGTAAAGCAATTTAGTTTTTGTTGTCACTTGGTCTATCGTGTATTACTCATGAGTGCTGTTTTAAACTATTTTAGATTTTTATTTTTTAATAATTCGAGGGCATATGTACTTTTTTGTTTGTGTTTTATATGCATTTTAAAATAGTTTTGTTCGAGTGTGAGCGACTTTTCAATTTGGACTTTTTTTTTTCAACTTAACTATATTATATTTAAAATTGTGCAAGTAAATATATGCTAAAAATATATAAATTGAAATTTTAAAACGGCATTTAAAATTATTAATATAAATATGCAAAAAATAAACTTATTTTCCTTTATTGACAATTAAATTTAGAATGGAAAAAAAAAACGATTTTTTTAAAGCTTTCTAAATAATTGCTCTAAAAAAAAAAAAGTTCTTATAATACAGTTGTGTTGTTTATTTGCTATCCCAGGACCTTCGTCTGCTTATATAGAATTCGAATCTATTTATAGCTTGTATTGATAACAATAGAATGTGTATAACAATAAATATAAAGTTGATTGAACCGTTTTTTTAAACGTCAAAGTTTGGAACGGTGTTTCCAAAACAAAAAGCAAGCATCCTTCCAGCTGACCACCGGGGCTGTGACGAGGAAAGCCAATCAAGGGAGCCGCCGCTATATCGGGCAGTGGGGGAGAGGGGAACAACAAAAGACGCTACAAATATCCATTATGACACTTGCTACAATGAACGACACCCTTTCTACATTCCTTTTGTCGCGTCTTATGCAATTTTAAAATCGATTTTTCTTTACATACAATTGGTGGTGGGGGGAGGTTTTAGAAAAAAAAAAAAGGTTTTTATTATTATTTAGCAGACGATGTCCAGACACGGCTCCCACATACCGGAAGAGAACTGACCCTGGTGAAGTCGGACTGCTGCACAAGTAGACATTTATTTGCGCCATCTATTGTGTTCGAATTAGTGTATTGCTCATAATTATTATGCATATATGTTCATATTTTGTTTAAATATCATAGCCACGATTCTCTCACACATATAAACAGAATCATCCAATACAATATTAGACCTTTAAAAAGAGATATGGTGGATGACGAAACCGCTGGGAGGGTTCTCCACTGATGAGCCAAGCCCTCCCAATATTCTCTCACCGCAGTAATGACAACAGGAAGTTTGTTTATTTGAGAAAATGTGTGATCAATAGTACTACAATTCGTGCATTGTTATTTAATTTAGTTTTAAAAAACCCAAATTTTAAAAACGGTTGTGATGTAAAGGAGTTACGCAGACGTATAAAAATAATTAAATTGTGTATATATTTATTTATTGGCTTTTGACTAGAGACTAGAGTAAATATATTTTGTCGAAAGATATGTAAATCAGTTTTTAAAGAAGGAAAATAAACTTATTTTTTTAAAATAAATTCTGATAATTTTTATAGCTAGAGGGATACATCTTCAAGAAAATTAACAGGTTGTAAATAGAAAGTGGGGCATGGCTCATCAGTGAGGAACCCTCCCAACGGTTTCGCCAGTTCAATCTACCATATCGCTTTTTAGAGTTCTACAATATTATATTAGACGATTCTGATTATATATCTACTATTGTGTATATCGATATGGTAAATTAGACTGGCGAAACTGCAGGTAGGGTTCACTACTGATGAGCCAGGCCCTCCCAATATATTTTTTCATCGCAGTAAGGACAGTAGGATAATTTATTTTTTATTTGAAAAAAAGAAAAATTCGTGTTTAACATAGTTTCAGATTGTATGTGCCTTGCTGTAGTCTTTGATGTTTTTTTTTTTTTTTTTTTGCTTATCCCTAGTACACGTGGTACAGGCCATGATAATCATGGTGGGTAGTTAGCGACTGCTTTTACTGTAAGTGCACCACATGTCTACACATGTGAAAAGCAGTTCGACTTTGCACTTACTAATGCCAGAGCCCCGTTTGGTTACTTGCACTCGCTGGTGGGGTTGGACTTTTGCAAGAATCGGGGGCCATTGGAGCATTTTTTTTTCTTTAAACAGAAAAAAAGTGTCCAATGCGGGTTCGAACCCGGGTCCTAGTGGTCAAAAACCAAACGGTTTAACCAGCCTTCCACCGACCCCCGTCTTTGATGTAAATTTAAAAAAAACATGTTTCCAAGATATTTTTCGGCATTTCTATAAATTAATATAAAGCAATATCGCGCCATCTACATGTAAGAAATGAAAACACGAATGTTTCTCCTGCAGATTAAAAAAAACAAACTTCTACTATACATACTGCGATGGAAAAAAATATTGGAAGGGCTTGGCTCATCAGTGGTGAACCCTCCCAGCGGTTTCGCCAATTTAATCTACCAGACCGCTACTTTAGAGCTCTAATACTGTATTGGATCATTCTGTTTATATACGCTACACTGGAGGGTGGAATCTTATAAATGGTATTCAAGCAAACTATGGACAAAATCTTTAAGGACATTAGAACTCCATATATGCCGAGGTGGTGGCTGTCACTAGCTCGCCGAGGCGAATGCGACCCACCCACCAGGAAGCAGCAGTTTCCCAGAAATCTGTGTAGACTGTCTGTCTACATTCATGTCTACACCCATTCTTATCTCAGACGCCAGGCTCGTCCTTCTTTGCATACGTTGAGGGTCAAAGTAGATGAAACAAGGGTTAAGGCGTCTACAGATCAAATACATACAAACTTCAAACCTTTACTAAAACATATTGACCTCCAGATGGCACAAGAACCTACAGGACAACTGTCCTGGTGTGGAACCTACCCACATATTCTCATGTCCAGCAATGGCCGCAGCCTTGCATAAAATTGACATGGACACAGAGCAGCTACTTTACACACCCAAGATAGTGGACATTGCTGTGATAGAGATGTATAGAGAATTCTGAGGCGCTTTATTGGACACGACAACAACAACAATACAGTATACACACCCAAGATAGAGAACATTGCGACTGCTGTGATAGATATGCATGGAGACATCTGAGGCTCTTCATTGGACACGACAACAACAACAATACAGTATATACTCCCAAGATAGAGAACGATTGCTATGATAGAGATGCATGG
Source organism: Cordylochernes scorpioides (assembly GCA_030710605.1). Taxonomy (NCBI): domain Eukaryota; kingdom Metazoa; phylum Arthropoda; class Arachnida; order Pseudoscorpiones; family Chernetidae; genus Cordylochernes; species Cordylochernes scorpioides. The sequence continues at coordinate 71,559,688 of CP092882.1, forward strand.
AGACACCTGAGGCTCTTCATTGGACACGACAACAACAACAATACAGTATACACACCCAAGATAGAGAACATTGCGACTGCTGTGATAGAGATGTATAGAGAATTCTGAGGCTCTTTATTGGACACGACAACAACAACAATACAGTATACACACCCAAGATAGAGAACGACTGCTGTGATAGAGATGCATGGGGACATATGAGGCTCTTCATTGGACACGACAACAACAACAATACAGTATACACACCCAAGATAGAGAACGACTGCTGTGATAGAGATGTATGGAGACATCTGAGGCTCTTCATTGGACACAACAACAACAACAATACAGTATACACACCCAAGATAGAGAACGACTGCTGTGATAGAGATGTATGGAGACATCTGAGGCTCTTCATTGGACACAACAACAACAACAATACAGTATACACACCCAAGATAGAGAACGACTGCTGTGATAGAGATGTATGGAGACATCTGAGGTTCTTCATTGGACACGACAACAACAACAATACCGTATACACACCCAAGATAGAGAACGACTGCTGTGATAGAGATGTATGGAGACATCTGAGGTTCTTCATTGGACACAACAACAACAACAATACAGTATACACACCCAAGATAGAGAACGACTGCTATGATAGAGATGTATGGAGACATCTGAGGCTCTTCATTGGACACGACAACAACAACAATACAGTATACACACCCAAGATAGAGAACGACTGCTGTGATAGAGATGTATGGAGACATCTGAGGTTCTTCATTGGACACAACAACAACAACAATACAGTATACACACCCAAGATAGAGAACGACTGCTGTGATAGAGATGTATGGAGAAATCTGAGGCTCTTCATTGGACACAACAACAACAACAATACAGTATACACACCCAAGATAGAGAACGACTGCTGTGATAGAGATGTATGGAGAAATCTGAGGCTCTTCATTGGACACGACAACAACAACAATACTGTATACACACCCAAGATAGAGAACGACTGCTGTGATAGAGATGTATGGAGACATCTGAGACTCTTCATTGGACACGACAACAACAACAATACAGTATACACACCCAAGATAGAGAACGACTGCTGTGATAGAGATGTATGGAGACATCTGAGGCTCTTCATTGGACACGACAACAACATTAAAACATATAGCACTGCATGGATTCATACACGGAGTCCAAAGGTAAAGAATAAACAAAAATGCAAATCATTTACATTTAATGAAATCGAATTCCATTTATATATGCATTTATAGATAGAATTTGTAATTTATTGATAGATGGCAATTGAATTTATAAATTTAATTTGATAACAAAGCTTTGATATGAAACCTTATTTGCTTTGCTCGATGTAATTTATTGTATTTATATGAATCCCCTCTACAGACCTATAAGCTTATGTCCATAGTTCACTAAACACACCTAAGCTGCCTTCCATAGAAAATACAGGGTATACTCCAAACCAATCCAATACAATAGTAGAGCGGTCTAGAGATTAATTTGGCGAAACCGCTGAGAGGGTTCACTACTGATGAGCTAAGCCCTCTTATTCAATAATGTTTGTCATTATACAACAACAACAACAGCCTTTATTGAGGACCTCTCGTTCTATAAAGGATTCGCCAGTTTACAGAGTAATTGAAGAGAAGAGAACTAAGAATACAGAGAGAAACCTAAATGTAGTAGGTATAGTAGAGTATTTTCTACACTGTGACTATATACAACAGCAGCAACAAGCCTTTTACTGGCATCAAAGTCCCATACAGGATTCGTCATTCTAATCCTGACAAAGATTATTTACATATAATTATTTACACACACACACACACTCCTATCGAGCGGCCACGCAATTTTTAGCTCCGCCGTTTTTCACCTTTGGCAGGTGTAAAAATGCCGAAAGGTGTGTCGAATGTGACATTGGCTGAAAGCCCTGAACGAGCTGCTCATGAGCCTGAAAGGCTCAGCTCGAAATCTTCAACCAGCGCTGAGATGTCAGCGAAAATCGCTTTTCAGAAGAATTCTTCTGAAGAAAATCAAGAAAAAACAAAGCATGCAAATCCGCCGGCAGGCGACGTGCATGTAAATCCGGCCGCCGCGCGTGACGTCACCGCGCCGCCGACTGCTGCCTCTTCCAGCGCTGCAACAGCCAGCCCGGCCTCGCTCAACTGGGCCGACAGCGAGATGGTTGACGTGGACGACAACGAGGGTTTTACCGTTGTGAAGAACAAGAAGCGGCGCCGCACTTCAACAACGCCGGAGCGCGCCGCCAAGCAGCCTAGCAGGCCTGCTGAGAAGCCCAGCTCCCAGCAGCTGAGGCGGCCGACAGGGCCAAGAACAGTGCCGCCTAGGGAGATCAAGGCGACACGCGCCAACATCGCAGTCCAAGGGAGACACCCTATCTGCCTACCTCTCCTTCGGAATCAAATGTTCCAAATGCGGAAGGCAGGGCCACCGCAGAGCTAGCTGCCCATCGCTCGCCAGGCGGAACTTCGACGCCCCAAAGCGCGTGGACCCCCCCGCCCAGATCCAGGCCTCTTCTCCTTCTCCCACCGTGCCTCAGCGAACTGGTCCACCATCACCCGTTCCCTCTCCACCAGCGCCCCTAGCTCCATCGGAGGAGGCACCTAATAATGCTCCAGTGACGCCCGCTGCTGCTGCTCCGGGTACCCCAGCGCTCCATCCTGCGCGTCCTCTCCTGCCGCCTGGAGAGGCGCCGAGCTCCACCTGCTCAGCCTCCGACCCGCCCACCACACCAGCCCTGCCTCCACCGGTGCCCGCCGAGCCAATGGAGGTGGCTCAGCCTGAGGAGGAAGGCACAGGCTCCACCCAGGAAGGAAAGAATAAAATCAGGAAAGAGCTAGATGCCTGCCTGCGGCCGGCCCCCTCCACAATCTTTGACAAAACCAACCAAGCGGGTCTCGAAAAGGAGAGGGTTTGTAGCCTCCTCGTCTCCACACCGCACCTCAAAAAGCAACTCCCTGACCTTACACCCGCCCAGAGGACTGCCTTGTACGAGCTGGTCCAGGCCCTCTTACGTAGGAGGCTCGACTCCAGCAGCTCCATCTACAAACGCCTTCGCCAGGCCCTGCCCCTGCTCCATCAAGGGACTTCATCATAGGCTTCACCATCGCCTCCATTAACGCGCGCGGGCTCGCTATTAGGAACAAGAGCCTAAGCCTTTGCCATCTCCTGAGACAACACCGCGTGGACATTGCGCTTGTGCAAGAAACTAACACCCACCACCTCGACGGCGCCCAAGACCTCTGCCTCGGCTACGATGCTATTACTGCCCCACCCGACGCAATATCGGGTTCGGGCCTCGCCTGCATCTACGCGCCGGGCGTCACCGTCTCGCGACACCGCATCCTGTGGCCGGGCCACATCGTCTTGGCCACCTTCAATGTCCACGGCCAGGAGATGACCGTCATAAATGTCCACTCTCGCACGACCAGCGCGAGCGCATCGAGCAACTCCGAGTCATCGAGGCAGCCGCCGTTGAAGAAGAGGAGGAAGCCTGGGTCCTCGGGGACTTTAATATCAGGGACGACAGGAACCGCGACTCTATCTCCATGGCGGCCCTCGGAGCTCTTTGCGAGTCCGCCGCGCTCCTGGACGCCGCCCCCGAGTTTGACGCCGCCCACCTTCCAACCAGAGTCGCTGCACATGGCGACCTGATCGAGAGCAGTCGCCTCGACAGGATCCTCGCTCCGGCGCGCTTTCTGGAGGTCTCAACATCATATGCGATTGCTCCTTTCCACCTCTCCGATCATCGCATGGTGCTGCTCCGAGTGGGCCCTCCAGCCGCCCCCTCCCAACCTCGCGTGGCTGCTACGCTCCGCTCCGGGCTGGCCCAGGAGCACATGAACAACTACCTGGTGGACATCGCGGAGGAAATATCCCTGCTCGATGCGCCTCAACTGTGGGACCGCTGGACACTAATCAAGGCCGGCATCCTCGCGGAGGCCCGCTCGCTCCACGATCCTCGCCACCACGATCGCGACGACGGCTACATTGGCAGATAGGAAATTCGGCCTTGCGAAGCAGGGCCAGGGACGATATGGGCTCAAAGTGGCCCTTGCGTCCACTGTATTTCGCTGAAATCTAGATCCACACACAGCCAGAAGGAATGATGCATTCTCCATGCACCGAGCGGCCATTGGTAGGCCCCTCGCGCCCGCCATTATGGTCTGGCTCCATGGGGTTGACCATTCCCCCACAGGCGTCACCGAGAGTTCATTGGCAAGGTTGCTGACCGAGCCCTCTCGTTCGGACTTAGAAAGACCCGTCCTACGCTCCCATAGGACTCCCCCCCCCTTTAGCCCTCGTACCCTTATCCAGTACTCCCTGAATCCGCCGACGAGTCAGGGACCTCTGAGGTACGAGGTTTTCACAGGGAACCAACGAGAAGGCGGGGGGGTGTTACTGCTGTGTGCACCCCTTGGTTTTTCAACACCAGGCGTCCCCGGTGCAATTTCGCGTACGGCAGGGACGCTCCCAATGGCGCACACACAGAGCGAAGACCCAAGAGTTTCAAGACACGTGCGCCGCCTCAGACGACCAAGGACAGACGGCCAGCTTACAGCTTCACTGGACATCAGTCAGTGGCACCCCTACGGAGGACAACACGCAGAGACGCCTCTCCACCCACTCTAGAGACGGAACCACCTACTAGAGTACGGGAAAACTTCTTCCCCGTGGCTACATTGGCAGGGCCCAACGCTACATCAGGTTTCAGGTTGAGGCCTCGTCGACGAACGCGGATTACCCATCTCTCCCGGACCTCGCGCGCCTCACGCGCCACCGCCGCCCAGCTGTCACCACCATCAGGGACGAGAACGGCGAGGTCATCGAGGGCCCCGTTTTGCGGCGAAAGGCCCTGGACATCTTCCGGCCTCGCTTCGCCTGCCCGAGCTGCGACCCGGCGGAGTACGCGGCCTTCATTGGAGCTACGACCACCACTCCTATCGAACTAGGAGAAGAGGATCCACTCCACCGGGCTGAGGTCTCCGAGGCTGAGGTAGCCGCTGCCATCCGCCGCCTCCCTCGCGGAAGAGCCCCCGGCTGGGACGGTCTGCCCTGCGAGGTCCTCAGCACCTTCGAGGAATTCTTCGCGGTCGCCCTGCGACGTGTGCTCGCCGAGTCTCAGCTCCGAGGTGCCCTGCCTCCATCGATGCGCCGGAGCGAGATCTGCCTGGTCCCCAAGGCCCGCGGCGGTGGTCGCGGTCTGGACAGCTACAGACCGATCTCCCTGCCCTCGGCCGACTACAGGGTAATCGGACCGATCCTGCTCGGCCGCCTCAGGCCCCACCTGTCAACTCTGGTGCCGGAGTGCCAGACGTACGCAGTCCCCGGAAGGTCCCCCTCCTGGAACATCGCGCGGGTCACAGACGCCGTCGAGGAGGCTACTGCCCGAGGCACGCCGCTGGCCGCGGTTTCCGTGGATCTGCAGTCCGCCTTCGACTCCCTGGACCGCGGGTATCTAACGTCCCTCCTGGTGTCCCACCTGCGTCTCCCACCGGCCTTCGTGGGATGGACTCTTCTACTCTACGCCGGGGCGGACGCCACAATAAAGGTCGGGGGCTTCCAGACCGTCGCCTTCAAACTACTCAACGGCGTGAGACAGGGCTGCGCTCTGAGCGCGGCGCTCTTCAGCATCGCGACGGGACCGCTGCTGCGTCGCCTGGAGACGATCCTCGGCGTGGGCAACGTCATCGCCTACGCCGACGACATCGTCCTCCTGTTCCATCGCGACGAAGAATTCGAGCGGGTGGCGACCGTCCTCGGGGACTTCAAGCGGGCCTCTGGTATCGCCGTCAACCTCGGGAAGAGCGCGGGCCTTTGGTGCGGAGCCTGGCGCAACCGCGGCGACTCCCCTCTCGGCGCCTCCTGGTCGACCACCTCCATCAGGGTCCTCGGGCTCGACATCGCCCCCAGAAGCTCCGTAGCCCATCAGGAGCAGCATCTTCTCGCCCTCCTGGAGTCCGCCTGTCGCAGATGGACGCCCTTCACCCGCGGCCTATCCCTCGTCGGGCGAGCTAGAGCGGCGAACTCGCTGGTGGGCTCCACCATCCAGCATCACCTGCACGGGTACCTGCCATCACCCCCGACCATCGCCAAGCTGCAGGCCAGACTAGCGAGGTTCGTCTGGGGGCCCGAGCACACGGCGTGGCTTCCCGCCGCCGTCATGGCGAGGCCCGTAGCCATCGGAGGCCTCGGCCTCTTCGACCTGGCAACCCAACTCCAGCTCGCCTGCCTCAAGGGTGTGCAGGTCGCGCTATGCGGGGGCAGGAACGGCTTCTCCTGGCTGGTGACTAGCGAGGCTTGGCTCAGACCTCCACCGGACGGCACCACACTCCAGCCCCGGCGCCTCCGGCTGCTGAAGCTCTGGGAGGAGGCCTCCAACATCCTGGGCCTCAACCACCGGGCGGTCCCCACTGCTCAGCTGCTGGACCTCCCCATCATCGGCGGCTGCCGGTTCCTCCGCCCTCCCGACCTCCTGGCCCCCGCCCGCTGGCGCGGAGCCCGAGTCCGGGACCTCATCGAGGAGGAACACCTCATCGCCCGCCCTACGCGCTCGGCCCTGGCTGACGCCGCGACCCTGGGCGCCTTCTGTCGGAGGCTGACCTCCGAGAACGCCGTGGGCTTCGGGGGGGAGTCTCCATCTTCTTCCTCATCTTCATTAGCTGCGGCTGTGGTGCTGCGCGGGACGGCCACGCCGTTCCTCAACGGCCTCACGACGCGCTCGGCCCGAAGGGCCTTGGATCGTCCACGCCTCGCGGCCACGCCGATCTCCCGATTCCTGGCGAGATGGGCACCCACCATCAGCCCACCATCCAGGATCGACTGGGCCTCGCTCCGGCGCTGCGCCTTCTCGGGGCATGAGGCCGATGCCGCCTTCAAATTGGCCCTCCACGCTCTACCCCATCCGGCCCATCCTGCCTCGGCCGTCCCCTCGTGTCCTGCCTGTGGGTCCGTCGACCGCTCCCTCGGCCACCGCTACTGGAGCTGCTCTTCCATCAGGCCCCTCATCAGAGAGGCCTTCAACATCATCGGGCGGCCCCCTGACCTGCAGGCCTGGATCTTCGGCGGGTCCGGCTTTGAGGACGACGCCCTGACCATCCTGGCGTCGGCAAAGCTGCGCGTCTATCGCCACTTTGTCCAGGTTGGGCTCGGTGGAGTGGAGGACCCGCTCATCGCCTGGACGAGGACCCTCGTGCGCAGGGGATGCCTTCCTTCATCCTCCATCATCACTTTGTAAAAATTTTGTATTATTTTTCATTCTCCTGTTTCTATTTCTCTTGTTCTCTCTCGCTGAATTGTAAAATTGTCTAGATGACAATAAATATTTTTCAATTGTCAATTGTCACACACACACACACACACACACAAAAGCCTTTATTAAGACACACAGGTCTTACAGAGGATTCTCCTTGGGGTTACAAGACGGAGAAACCCATGAAAGTGGGAAATATACAAAGGGGTAAAAATTGAAAAAGATTATATACATATGGTAAATATATACAGATTTATATAATTATTTACATCAATTAGATTATGTATATAGCTTCCCTTTCTCTTCAGCCGTCTTCCAAAATTTGAACAACGCAAACGTTCCAGCTCTGTTTCTCACCACCTCATTCAACAGGAGCTCCAAAGAGAGTCCCTCAAGGCTACTTTTATCATTATAGTAAGGTCTGTAGAGATAATATTTGATGGTATTATAAATAAGTGAAACACATTGCGAAAAAAATTAATTGTTTAAATTTCCTTTGTCCATGAGTGTTTTGGGTTTGAGAGGGTAATGTTTTCAATAAATTTATAGAACAACTTTTCAAAAGTAGTTCGGAGAATCCATCAAAACCTTTCTTAAGACCTTTAATCCTAAATACAGATTATCCTGAGAGACACACAGCAAAACTTATAAAAACAAGTGGCGCGGTGAAACCTTTATTTCGAATGTCTCCGAAGAGATGTCCTGATGGTCAAAATAGTCCAACTTGGTTCTCAGTCGCTGTTGTACCCTACACCACGGCAATCAGCATTGGAGATTCTTTCTGATGAGCGTTTCACTGGATAATTCCGCCATAGCGTGGGATGCATCTCTGGAGACTTCGTTCTCATTGTTGGATGTATCGCTGGAGACTTCGTCCTCATTGTTGGATGTATCGCTGGAGTCTTCGTCCTCATTGTTGGATGTATCGCTGGAGTCTTCGTCATTATTGTTGGATGTATCTCTGGAGTCTTCGTCCAAATTGTTGGATGTATCGCTGGAGTTTTCGTCCTCATTGTTGGATGTACGCTGGAGTCTTCGTCCTCATTGTTGGATGTATCGCTGGAAGCTTCGTTCTCATTGTTGTATGTATCACTGGAGACTTCGTCCTCATTGTTGGATGTATCGCTGGAGTCTTCGTCCTCATTGTTGGATGTATCGCTGGAGTCTTCGTCATTATTGTTGGATGTATCTCTGGAGTCTTCGTCCTCATTGTTGGATGTATCGCTGGAGTCTTCGTCATTATTGTTGGATGTATCTCTGGAGTCTTCGTCCAAATTGTTGGATGTATCGCTGGAGTCTTCGTCCTCATTGTTAGATGTATTGCTGGAGTCTTCGTCATTATTGTTGGATGTATCGCTGGAGTCTTCGTCATTATTGTTGGGTGTATCGCTGGAGTCATCGTCCTCATTGTTGGATGTATCGCTGGAGTCTTCGTCCATATTGTTGGATGTATCGCTGGAGTCTTCATCCACATTGTTGGATGTATCGCTGGAGTCTTCGTCCTCATTGTTGGATGTATCTCTGGAGTCTTCGTCCTCATTGTTGGATGTATCACTGGAGTCTTCATCCTCATTGTTGGATGTATCGCTGCAGTCCGCCATATTATGGGATGCAGGTCGCCATGAGGTCATTCTGTGGATTCCTCCGTTGAATCTGACCTGGGCTGTCAACCTGGCGGAGGATGTCTCCCGTCCCAAACGACATGGAGGAAGTTTACTTGTTAATTGGGATTGAGACTTTCTTCTGCTGCGTCGACATGACATCTCTGACAATGATGCGGTGAAGAAAGCTGCGTAATGGGGCGTTTTGCTTATGAACGGCTACGAGGGGATTTGAATGAGATATCAAAACTGGAGCAATAGAGGACGGTTGATTTTGGTTCTATAGCAGGAAGCTCTGAGTTTTGGCTGTTGAAAGAGGCGCGGTTGATGGGCCATGCGATCCTCTGTACCAACCAACCTGGATGTAACCTCGGTTCCAAAAGCACTTTACCAGGTACCGCTCAAAAAGAGCAACCTAGTTTATGATAATTGTAACAATGAATACAGTAATATGTGAATTCACATATTAAAACAAATTGTTAACGTGGGATTCAATCCCGGTTCATGGCTGTCGGGAATCGAGGGTGTTACAATTCGTCCACCGACCAACCTGGATTGAATCTCACCAACCATTTCTGGCGCAGCACATCTTTGCTGTCTAGGCAAAATACGAATAGCATCGCTTTTAGTTTTCAAACTGAGACACATTGCATTCTGCTTTTTTTTTTTTTGAATAAAATTAATTAAATATATAAGGTGAAAAAATAGCACATCTCTATATATATAAAAATGAATGTTTGTATGTTTGTATGTTTGTTTGTCTTTGTCTTTGTTTGTATGACTCCTATACAAATTCGCAGTAGATCACTAATTCAAACCAAAATTTCCATACATAGGTAAAAAATAACGGGGAAGACGATAGGCTATTTCAAAAAATATATAAATCAATTATTAAAACTATATATTCAAATTATTCAACTTAGCTCACAAACAGCGCCCTCTAGAACGCGTGGGCATCTGACGGCGGCGCGCGCCCATTGGCTGTTTTATACTCTTTACTTTTGTTTAGCTTTTAAATAACATATTTTCTTCTCTACTTTGCCTATTTTTATCACTATTTTATACTATTTTCTTTTGTTTAGCCTTTAGAGATCTGAGATGCCTCCCAAGAAACGCAAACCTATTGGAAAAGTCCTACCAAAAGTGAGTAAAAAAAGAAATGTGCGAAGTGCTGAGACTGCTGTGCAACGTGAGCATCGTCTTAGGATTAATCGAGAAAGGGCCAGTACTTCGAGAGCGGCGGAATCCGTGGGACAGCGTGAGAACAGGCTTCAACAAGAGAGAGACAGGGCCAGTACCTCAAGAGCGGCGGAATCCTTGGAACAGCGTGAGAACAGGCTTCAACAAGAGAGAGACAGGGCCAGTACCTCAAGAGCGGCGGAATCCGTGGGACAGCGTGAGAACAGGCTTCGGCAAAAAAGAAACAGGGCCAGTACCTCAAGAGCGGCGGAATCCGTGGGACAGCGCGAGAACAGGCTTCAACAAGATAGAGACAGGGCCAGTACCTCAAGAGCGGCGGAATCCTTGGGACAGCGTGAGAACAGGCTTCAACAAGAGAGAGACAGGGCCAGTACCTCAAGAGCGGCGGAATCCTTGGAACAGCGTGAGAACAGGCTTCAACAAGAGAGAGACAGGGCCAGTACCTCAAGAGCGGCGGAATCCGTGGGACAGCGTGAGAACAGGCTTCGGCAAAATAGAAACAGGGTCAGTACCTCAAGAGCGGCGGAATCCTTGGAACAGCGTGAGAACAGGCTTCAACAAGAGAGAGACAGGGCCAGTACCTCAAGAGCGGCGGAATCCGTGGGACAGCGTGAGAACAGGCTTCGGCAAAATAGAAACAGGGTCAGTACTTCGAGAGCGGCAGAAACCCCACAAGAACATACGGCCAGGATTCTGCATGTCAGGGAAAGAACTTTGGCCTCACGAAACTCGCGTGATAGACTTTCCAATTTACTTTTAGAAGGTTTTAATTATGATTCGTGCAAAAATTACGAACAACACCCAAGTATTACTATCGGCCAAATGTCTATAGTATGTAACTACTGTAAAGCAAAGAAATTTAAAGATGAGCCTCCTGGCTTCTGCTGTAAAAATGGAAAGGTTTATCTTTCACCTCCGCAATTACCAACAGATGAGCTTTTTTCTTTGATGTCTGGCAATTCATCCGAATCCAATCATTTTTTAAGGAATATAAGAAAATACAATTCATGTTTCCAAATGACTTCGTTTGGTGCCACATCATTTTCAGAAGAAAGTGTTTTTCCAACAACTTTCAGGGTTCAAGGTCAGGTGTACCATAGAGCAGGTTCATTATTACCCTCACTTGATCAGCCTCCCCAATTTTTACAAATATTCTTCGTGGAAGATGCTCAGCTAGAGGTGAACCAAAGATGCCATTTCAGTTCTGCCTTGCGACATGGTACAGTATTGTGCCTACAGCGTATGTTTCATCGATGCAATCAACTTATAAAAATATTTAAAACAGCATTGGAGAATATGCCATCAGATGAATACAAGTTAGTAATAAGGGCTGATAAAACACCATCAGGTGAACACGAACGCCGTTTCAATGCTCCTCAAAGTAATGACGTTGCTGTAGTTCTATCAGCGGATGAGTTTAATCAACGTGACATCATTATACAACGCCGCAGCAATGCACTGAAACGCATTTCTGAAACACATAGATCTTATGATCCACTTCAATATCCTATAATATTTTGGGACGGCGAGGATGGCTACCATTTTAACTATAGACAGATAGACCAAAATACAGGTGTATCAACTAATAGAAAAGTTTCAGCTATGAGCTTTTATTCATATAGAATAATGGCCAGGGATAATGTTTATAATCACATTTTAAATTGCAGGCAATTATTCAGTCAATATATTGTAGATATGTATGCAAAAATTGAGAGCGAGCGTCTTCTTTACATCCGTCTTAATCAAAAAGAGCTCAGAGTGGAAGAATACATTCACTTGAGGGATGCTGTTGCCAATGATGGGATGGTTGCTAATTTTGGAAAATTGGTGATACTGCCAGCTACTTTCACAGGAAGTCCTCGACACATGCACGAGTACACACAAGATGCCATGGTCTTTGTTAGAACTTATGGACGCCCCGATCTTTTTATAACATTTACATGTAACCCTTCATGGCCTGAAATTAATGCCGAACTCTTTAATGGACAGAAACCGATGGACCGCCATGACCTGACAGCCAGAGTGTTCAAATTAAAGTTGAATAAATTAATTGCTCTAATAACAAAGCAATGCATATTTGGGGAGACTCGATGTTGGATGTTCACAATTGAATGGCAAAAACGCGGACTACCACATTCACATATTTTAATCTGGCTTAAAGACAAAATTCATCCTATTCAAATTGATAATGTTATTTCCGCTGAGATACCAAACCCAGAGGAAGACCCCAATCTCTATGAAGTGGTGATAAAAAATATGATCCATGGACCATGTGGCACTTTTAATATAAATGCACCATGTATGAAAAATGGCAAGTGCAGCAAAAATTACCCAAGAGACCTGATTAGTGATACACAAACTGGGTTTGATGGTTATCCTCGCTATAGGAGACGAGCCCCAGAAAATGGAGGTTTCAAAGGCAAGCTGAAGGGCCGAGGAAACACTGAAATTGAAGTTGACAACAAATGGGTTGTTCCATACTCCCCACTTCTTTCTAGAATGTTCAAGGCCCACATAAATGTTGAATATTGTCATTCAGTTAAGTCTATCAAGTATATTTGCAAATATGTGAATAAGGGCAATGATATGGCCATTTTTGGACTTTCCAAAGAAAACACTAATGATGAAATATCTCAGTACCTGTTGGGTAGATATATCAGTAGCAATGAAGCAGTTTGGCGGATATTGAGTTTTCCTATTCATGAACGTCATCCAAACGTTGTTCACCTTAGTGTTCATTTGGAGAATGGCCAAAGGGTGTATTTCACCAATGCTAATGCCCGGACAGTTGCGGCAGCACCACCAAACACTACTTTAACGGCTTTCTTTCAATTGTGTCAACAGGACCCGTTCGCAAAAAATTTGCTCTATCCTGAGGTTCCACGATATTACACTTGGAATGCTTCAAGAAAGAGTTTCTGCAGAAGGAAGCAAGGAACATCAGTTCCCGAACATGAAGGCATATTTGCCAGTGAAGCTCTCGGTCGAGTATATACTGTTCACCCTAACAATGCGGAATGTTTTTTTCTCAGAATGCTGCTTCATACAGTCCGAGGACCAACTTCATTTTCATCTTTAAAATGTGTTAATGGTGAAGAATGTCGCACATTCAGAGAAGCTTGCCAAAAGCTTGGCTTACTTGAGGATGATCAACACTGGGATAATGTATTATCAGAAGCAGCAAGTCAGTCTTTTCCTGAACAAATCAGAGAACTCTTTGCCATTCTACTGACCACCTGCAACCCATCCAATCCTCAAAATTTGTGGGAGAAATATCGTTAGAGCATGAGTGAAGATGTACTTATCAAAGCCAGAAGAGCTAACCCTACTCTTGACATAAACTTCTCATCCGATATTTTCAATGAAGCTCTTTTATTGTTACAAAATAAGTGTCTGGCCATCAATGATAGGACATTATCACAGCTAGGCTTGCAATCCCCGGAGCGATGTCAGCCGACAATATTAAATAGAGAACTTATGAGAGAAAAGAACTACAATATTGAACAACTTCGCAGGTTTGTTGATTCCAAAAAGCCTCTCTTGGTTGAAGATCAAAGAGAGGCATATAATAGCATTATGGACTGCATCAATAAACAACAGGGTGGCATTATTTTCCTTGATGCACCCGGAGGAACTGGGAAAACATTTTTAATTAATTTATTACTTGCTGAAGTCCGATCAAAGAATGCAATTGCACTTGCTATTGCCTCATCAGGGATAGCTGCCACACTCATTGCTGGAGGCCGTACAGCGCATTCAATGCTTAAATTACCATTAAACATTGCTAACGAACAATATCCCACATGTAACATTAGCAGTACATCTGGTCAGGCCCAAGTACTCAAAAGTTGTATAATCATTGTATGGGATGAATGCACTATGGCTCATAAGCATTCTCTTGAAGCCCTCGATAGAACTTTGCGAGACTTAAAGGGAAATAATGAACTAGGAGGAATTCTACTACTTCTAGCCGGTGACTTTCGTCAAACTCTCCCAGTCATACCGAGGTCAACTCCTGCTGATGAAATCAATGCTTGCCTTAAAGCTTCAGTTCTTTGGAAGCACATTAAGAATATTACATTAAGAACCAATTTGAGAGTACAAGTTTTAGGGGAACACTCTGCACAGAATTTCGCTCGCAAGCTTTTACAGATTGGTGAAGGTACATTCCCAAATGGATCCCCAATGTGTGATGTATCTTTTCCTCTTGATTTTGGAAATATAGTTTCATCTGTTGGGGAACTTATAGATAAAGTTTTTCCAAATATAGCAGAAAATTTCAGAAATCACGGATGGTTGTGTGAGCGAACAATTCTTGCTCCTAGAAACGACGCTGTTGATGAAATAAACAACTGCATCCAGGATATGCTTCCTGGCTCCGTAACTGAATACAATTCAATTAATACAATGGTTGATGTTGATGACACTGTGAATTATCCGTCTGAGTTTCTCAACTCTCTCAACCCATCTGGATTGCCACCACATCATCTACGGCTTAAGATTGGCTCGCCCATCATGCTCCTCCGAAATCTTGACCCTCCTAAGCTTTGTAACGGTACAAGACTTTGCGTAAAAAGACTGTTGCCTAATGTCATTGAGGCAACAATTTTAACTGGGAAGGAGAATGGAAAAGATGTGTTGATTCCTCGCATTCCATTGATACCGAATGACTTTCCTTTTCTTTTTAAACGCTTGCAATTCCCTGTACGGTTGGCATTTGCCATCACCATCAACAAGGCCCAGGGGCAATCCCTCAAGTGTTGTGGTGTCAATCTTGAATCTCCATGTTTTTCCCATGGGCAGTTATATGTAGCATGCTCAAGAGTTGGCTCACCAAATCATTTGTACATATATTGTAAAGATGGAAAAACTAAAAATATTGTTCATAGACAGGTTTTATAAAATTGCAGAAGCCATTGCTTAAATTTTAGCATGCGCAGTAATATATACCAAGTAATGCTTACATATAAATTTATAATGCTGATATATATCTTAATAAATATTGTTGCAATGTTCTGTCCGCTTTACCTTTTTTTCGGTGTTCGCTTTCCCCATATTATATACTAGCAGAGTGACCCAGGCAATGCCCGAGGAATGCTCTAACCAAATATATATTCACTAGGGCAGATAAGCACTCGGGTAAATCCCGGGCGTACCCCGGGTCACTCTGCTATTATGTCTAAAAGTGAATGTATGTCCGGTATACAAATTTGTAGGAGTTCACTAATTCGAACCAATATTTTAATACATATGTACAAAAAATACAAGGAAAACGATAGGCTAATTCAAATTATATAAAAGTGGATATTCTGATTTCAGTACAATTTTGATTAAATTATGCTGATGCAAACAAATAGATTATGCTAATAACAAACAATTATAAAAAAAATTCTTATCTAAATATATATCACTCGGGTAGATAGGCACACGGGTAAACCCCGGGCGAAGCCGGGTACATCCGCTAGTATGTGATATTGTACTGGGATAAGGTGTATAAATTATGAAAAAGGCATCTTCTTATTGTGCAACTGAAAGTTATTGATGGCTTGCGCCATCTATCGGAATAAATATCAACTATTCTCGTTGATTTTTAATTATTCCAGAATTGGCCAAATACCCATTCTTGATTAATCAAGAAAAGCTAACCACGGACACGTTTCGGATATTTGGGTATTTGGCCAATTCAGGAATAATTAAAAATCAACGAGAATAGTTGATATTTATTCCGATAGATGGCGCAAGCCATCAATAACTTTCAGTTGCACGATAAGGAGATGCCTTTTTCATAAATATATAAGGTTATCCCAAATGTTCATGTTTTTCTTATTACTTGGCAAATAATATCTTCTTTTTCTTCTTTCTTATCTCCACTTAATCATATTAGGGTGTTCTAAGATCAAAGAACTTGCGCATAAAATTAAATCCAAAAGACAAAAAACCTCTCGCAATCAGTATAAAAGATACTGATTGCGAGAGGTTTTTTGTCTTTTGGATTTAATATTAGGGTGTCAAGCTTGTAAAGAAGGCGAACAATATTATTACGGCGAATACATAATAATACATAATACAATTACTTTATACATAATACAAAAACATTATACATAACAGCGAATAATATTGGTATTTCAATTTTTTGCAAGTTTTTACGAAATTTTGGGACAATCTTGTGTTCTATGAGAATTTTAGTGCAGGAGCTGTATGTAAAACCAGTTAAAATTTGCCTTACGAATTTTTTTTTTTGCTTTTATTGCGAAAATAAGTTTTTTTTTTCAATGGGATAAAAAATAAATAAATAAAATGTTTATAGTACACCTATCCCCCGATTTATACGGTACTTGTTTTACACGTTTTCGCTTTTACACGGTTTTCCAAATAAGTTTTTTTTTTTTTGTTTGTTTTTTTTTTTTTGTTTTTATCGCACTATACTAAAATGCGATATTCTACTCTATACTACCTATGTTGAAAAGAATATTGAGAGACTCTGATTCATGAGGGGGCGAACACCTATTCAGATTTGACAGTTTAAAATACACCTATCCCTCGATTTACACGTTTTTCTCAGGAACGTATCTACCATGTAAATCGGGGGATAGGTGTATTAAAAAAAACTTCGAATTAGCGCATTATATAAGAATGATGTACGGAAATATCTTTACTTACGGGATTTGTAACCAGAATGAACGAAATAGATGTATAGGATTTGTACATATCACCACGTACAGCCTAGAGCTGCACAGTTGTGTTGATTGGAAGTTGTAGAACGAAAATTATACCGCAAATCTTTCTTTTGAACGAAAAATCTAAATTTATTTTAAGGAGAAATAACGACTATTTCTTATCCTTAGGGATGAAGTATGAAAGGATGAATTGTACGGTGTTTACCATACATCTCTGAACACTCGGATTTTCCTGGAAAAGCTCTTAAAGATTTCTTGAAAAAAGCCATGGTCCACCTGTGCTGTGTGAGCAGAAGAGCTTAAATTGACTTGTTCCATTATATGTATGTTCCATATGTAAATACCTGTTTTCTTTCCTCTTTTCGCTCTCCACTTCTCCCACCCATATTTCCAAGAATTTTTTTTTTTCCAAATCCATATTCTTATTTTCCATAGAATTATTCAAATAATAATCTGTATATATTTACCATGTGTATATAATCTTTCTCCATTTTTACCCCTTTGTATATTTCCCACTTTCATGGGTTTCTCCGTCTTGTAACCCCAAGGAGAATCCTCTGTAAGACCTGTGTGTCTTAATAAAGGTTTTTGTGTGTGTGAGTGACAATGACAATGAAACAGACTTTATTGACCGTTCAGTCAATGGCTACACTCAAAGAGTCAATGGGGAAATATTTACAATTAATTATTTACAAATATCCTGACTCTGTCAGGAGCCCAGGCCTGAGCACGGACAATTCCTGATGGAATTTTTTTCAATAGGGTGTCCTCAGGGAGGGTCTGGATCATAGGATGGCAAAGCAGCCCTGAACTCCGAAAGTCTCCTACGGATCAAGGGAGCCGAGTCCCGAGTGCGCTCGATGAGCCCATCTAGGAATTGGGCGACCATCTTCTTCTGCTGCCCTGAGAGCTCTGCGACCACGCACTCCCACATCTCAGGGTCTCGGACCACGTCCACGAATTCGTCCGCGTCGAACGCTCGGAGAATGGGCTCCAAGCCGGGACCATGGATCAGTTCATCTATTAAATCCACCAAGTCCGTCCAACAGTGTGTGTGTGTGTGGATGAATTGTGAAGAGTAATTATGAACGGAAAAATAAAGTATCCAGGGATTGGTTTTCTAACAATCATAGAGAATACCCTTGTACCAGGTCATGGGTCAGCATTCTTTTTTTATTTTTATTATTAACCAATCAGGCGCGTTATTTAAATATTTGTGTCTAATACAGAGTAAACAAAACAACAAACAAATTAGAACTTAGAATTAAGTGAAAAAATAGTAAAAATGTGATATTGTACTGGGATAAGGTGCATAAATTGAGAAAAAGACTATCCTTATCGTACAACTGAAAATTACTGATGGCTTGCGCCATCTATCGGTTTTTTGGCCAATTCTGGAATAATTGAAAATCAACGAGAATAGTTGATATTTATTCCGATAGATGGCGCAAGCCAACAGCAACTTTCAGTTTCACGATAAGGAGATGCCTTTTTCTAAATTTAGAATTAAATATTTACAAATTTAGATGTATTATTCTATAGAGTTCATTTGAGTCGGAAAAGTCCAAAATTACAATTTACAAAATTTCAATTTTTTTTTAAAGAGCCACAAAATGTTTATATTGACAACAATAAATATTCTCGCATATTTGCATATGGAACTAAAGAGCCGCATGTAGCTCGCGACCCGCAGTTAGCAGACCCCTGTACTGGGTGCATGTCAAGAACGTGGCTTCAGAAGTCTCTTCAGTACTCTTCGTTCTAATTTGAGATTAATTCCCTCAATGTCCCTCGTGAGCAGGTCTTACTGACTCTTCCCTATCTTCATCTCTTCATGGTTTCCCATCCAGTTCATCAGTCCAATTCTTTTTCCTACTGATCTCTGATAAGGCAAAATTCGGATTATAGATTATAAACACAAGGCAATAAGACCAAATATAAATTAAAAATATGTGATGTTTTGGTAACAGAGCGTTGTTACCATCATTATTAGATTCAGCACTTTTGTCTGATGATGGTAACCCGGGATTCAAAAATCATTCTTTTTGGTTAGCAGCCCCATAAATAATGATATTTCCTACTCCTGATGATGGTAACAACGCTGTTACTGAAACGTCACACTGTATTTATTTAGTCTTGCTACCTTGTGGTTCCTACCGCTGTCTTTCCATTCAGTCTACCCCTCAAAACTTTCTATCACCATTTCCTATATCTCGTATGTCCCATCCATTTATCGTTTTCTGGAGACCTTCAGCAAATCGCTTTCCTCCCCCATTCCCTCTAATGGTTCCAGCAGACCGACCATCTACCTCGATGTCCCGAAGTTGAACACCCCAAATTATCGATTTGAAATCCTGAAATTAAGGCATTAACATAAATATAGAAAAATCACCAAGAATGAGTATCTTATATTTAACGTTAACTTTTCAAGCTTTCGGGGATAAACGATCCATCTACAGTAATAAGAACTAATTAACGTAAATATCTCTCTCGTACAAAATATTATTATTTATTTAATTTTTTTTTATTCAGGCCGGTAAATTCTCCCTATGAGGATTGATGTCGTTTTCCCGAATTATAGTCTTCTTATTTCTTATCTCCACTCAACAATCATATCAGGGTTTTAAGACTGTAGAGCTTGTTGATGGTGTCTGTGCTGGGGATGTGTCTCTTCTTCTTTCTTATCTCCACTCAACAATCATATCAGGGTATTAAGACTGTAGAGCTTGTTGATGGTGTCTGTGCTGGGGATGAGTCTCTTCTTCTTTCTTATCTCCACTCAACAATCATATCAAGGTATTAAGACTGTAGAGCTTGTTGATGGTGTCTGTGCTGGGGATGAGTCTCTTCTTCCTTCTTATCTCCACTCAACAATCATATCAGGGTATCAAGCTTGTAGAGCTTGTTGATGGTGTCTGTGCTGGGGATGTGTCTTCTTTCTTATCTCCACTCAACAATCATATCAGGGTATCAAGCTTGTAGAGCTTGTTGATGGTGTCTGTGCTGGGGATGAGTCTCTTCTTCTTTCTTATCTCCACTCAACAATCATATCAGGGTATCAAGCCTGTAGAGCTTGTTGATGGTGTCTGTGCTGGGGATGTGTCTCTTCTTCTTTCTTATCTCCACTCAACAATCATAAAAGGGTATGAAGCCTGTAGAGCTTGTTGATGGTGTCTGTGCTGGGGATGAGTCTCTTCTTCTTTCTTATCTCCACTCAACAATCATATCAAGGTATCAAGCTTGTAGAGCTTGTTGATGGTGTCTGTGCTGGGGATGGGTCTCTTCTTCTTTCTTATCTCCACTCAACAATAATATCAGGGTATCAAGCTTGTATAGCTTGTTGATGGTGTCTGTGCTGGGAATGAATCTCTTCTTTCTTATCTCCACTCAACAATCATATCAAGGTATCAAGCTTGTAGAGCTTGTTGATGGTGTCTGTGCTAGGGATGTGTCTCTTCTTCTTTCTTATCTCCACTCAACAATCATATCAGGGTATCAAGCTTGTAGAGCTTGTTGATGGTGTCTGTGCTGGGGATGTGTCTCTTCTTCTTTCTTATCTCCACTCAACAATAATATCAGGGTATCAAGCTTGTAGAGCTTGTTGATGGTGTCTGTGCTGGGGATGGGTCTCTTCTTCTTTCTTATCTCCACTCAACAATCATATCAGGGTATTAAGCTTGTAGAGCTTGTTGATGGTGTCTACTGGCGATGTGTCTCTTCTTCTTTCTTATCTCCACTCAACAATCATATCAGGGTATTAAGCTTGTAGAGTTTGTTGATGGTGTCTGTGCTGGGGATGTGTCTCTTCTTCTTTCTTTCCACTCAACAATCATATCAGGGTATTAAGCCTGTAGAGCTTGTTGATGGTGTCTGTGCTGGGGATGAGTCTCTTCTTCTTTCTTATCTCCACTCAACAATAATATCAGGGTATCAAGCTTGTAGAGCTTGTTGATGGTGTCTGTGCTGGGGATGTGTCTCTTCTTCTTTCTTATCTCCACTCAACAATAATATCAGGGTATTAAGCTTGTAGAGCTTGTTGATGGTGTCTGTGCTGGGGATGTGTCTCTTCTTCTTTCTTTCCACTCAACAATCATATCAAGGTATCAAGCTTGTAGAGCTTGTTGATGGTGTCTGTGCTGGGGATGTGTCTCTTCTTCTTTCTTTCCACTCAACAATCATATCAAGGTATCAAGCTTGTAGAGCTTGTTGATGGTGTCTGTGCTGGGGATGTGTCTCTTCTTCTTTCTTATCTCCACTCAACAATAATATCAGGGTATTAAGCTTGTAGAGCTTGTTGATGGTGTCTGTGCTGGGGATGTGTCTCTTCTTCTTTCTTTCCACTCAACAATCATATCAGGGTATTAAGCCTGTAGAGCTTGTTGATGGTGTCTGTGCTGGGGATGAGTCTCTTCTTCTTTCTTATCTCCACTCAACAATAATATCAGGGTATCAAGCTTGTAGAGCTTGTTGATGGTGTCTGTGCTGGGGATGTGTCTCTTCTTCTTTCTTATCTCCACTCAACAATAATATCAGGGTATTAAGCCTGTAGAGCTTGTTGATGGTGTCTGTGCTGGGGATGTGTCTCTTCTTCTTTCTTTCCACTCAACAATCATATCAGGGTATTAAGCCTGTAGAGCTTGTTGATGGTGTCTGTGCTGGGGATGTGTCTCTTCTTCTTTCTTTCCACTCAACAATCATATCAGGGTATTAAGCCTGTAGAGCTTGTTGATGGTGTCTGTGCTGGGGATGTGTCTCTTCTTCTTTCTTTCCACTCAACAATCATATCAGGGTATTAAGCCTGTAGAGCTTGTTGATGGTGTCTGCTGGGGATGAGATCTCATCAATGGATGAGTCAATACAGTCAATAATGTGGTTTGGGGTTGAATATTTCACTTAGTACATAGTGGTAAAACCTTGTAACCATTCTGGAAAGTCATTGTCCGTAGATGACCAGACTTCAAGGAAGGGGAGAGAAAGATATTCATGTACCAAAAGAGGCACCTCTCCCTTTCTTGACTGAAATTCGGCCCTGGCCACTTCACCATCTTAAAAACCTGTTTAGAAATTCGACCGATTCTCGTAGGATGTTATGACATCGAAGCCGCCCCTGTACTGATGATACCCTAGCCCCGAACCATAGTTGACAGTTTGGTTGTTGTTCAAAATCTTCAAAGCTGTTGGTGTTCTGGATTATTCGCTGATTTGAATCTTGAGCGTTTTGCTTCAGAGAAGACCAAAAGATGCTTTGTTTGTTTGCATTGATTAAATGTTTTTTTTTTGCTTATCCCTAGTACACGTGGTACAGGCTATGATAATCATGGTGGATAGTTAGCGACTGTTTTTACTGTAAGTGCACCACATGTCTACACATGTGAAAGCAGTTCGACTTTGCACTTACAAATGTGCCAGAGCCCCGTTTGGTTACTTGCACTCGGTGGTGGGGTTAGACTTTTGCAAGAATCGGGGGGCCATTGGAGCATTTTTTTTTATTTTTTAAACAGAAAAAAGTGTCCAATGCAGGGATCGAACCCGGGTCGTAGTGGTCGTAAACCAAACGGTTTAACCAGCCTTCCACCGACCCCCACATTAAATGTTTTAATTCTTCAAAGCTGTTTGTGTTCTGGATTATTCACCTATTTGAGTCTTGAGCGTTTTGCTTCAGAGAAGACCAAAAAGATTATTTGTTTGTTTGCATTGATTAAACGTCCGAATTCTCCAAAGCTGTTGGTGTTCTGGATTATTCGCCGATCTTTGAATATTGAGCGCTTTGCTCAGAGAAGACCAAAAGATTATTTGTTTGTTTGTATTGATTAAATGTTTTAATTCTTCAAAGCTGTTTGTGTTCTGGATTATTTACTGATTTTCATCTTGAGCGTTTTGCTTCAGAGAAGACCAAAAGATGCTTTGTTTGTTTGCATTGATTAAACGTCCGAATTCTCCAAAGCTGTTGGTGTTCTGGATTATTTACTGATTTTAATCTTGAGCGTTTTGCTTCAGAGAAGACCAAAAGATGATTTGTTTGTTTGCATTTATAAACGTCCGAATTTTCCAAAGCTGTTGGTTGTTCTGGATTATTCGCTTATTTTAATCTTGAGCGTTTTGCTTCAGAGAAGACCAAAAGATGCTTTTTTGTTTGCATTGATTAAAATGGAGAAGTGCCTTTTATTTCCAAGTTTATATGTTTTAACATAGATTAATTCTTATTGAGAAAACATTAAAACGATAAATGAAAATATTCTGGATCGAATATACTCGTTTAAAAACCAGAACCAGTTCTTGTCAACTTTCTGTCCACGTGGCCACGGGAAGTAAAGCTTTCCCACCTGTTGTACCTCTCATGTGGACAGACAAGAGTTTTTCCTGGGCCGTGTCGAAATATTGGCTTTTTCTTTGACTCCAGTTGATCCCAAATAAGCAAATTTAATATTAAATTTTACTATTGTCAATAAAACTAATACACTCATAGACTAAACTAAAGGAAGTTATTTAATGAATGAAAGGAAGAAAAAATTGTTTGCAACAAGTTTCTTTTATTCTTAAATTTGGCGAGCTTTCAGGCGTTAGCCTATCATCAGGCCGACATCGCAAATATATATAAAATAATACAAAATCTAAACTAAATATAGGCGTAGAACTGATCTTAACGGAAATAAACAATTTGTTATATTTAGTTTAGATTTTGTATTATTTTATATATATTTGCGATGTCGGCCTGATGATAGGCTAACGCCTGAAAGCTCGCCAAATTTAAGAATAAAAGAAACTTGTTGCAAACAATTTTTTCTTCCTTTCATTCATTAAATTACTTATTGCAATTATTTAGGTTTTTATAAAGGAAGTTATACCTTTTACCATGTATATCGGGATTCAGACAATAACTCTGAAAGATATTACAGTGATATCTATTGAAGACACACGAGATAACCAAGTGTGAACAAAATTGCCTTTGTCTCCTTCAAACAAACAATAAATAGACTACCAGCATCAGTATCAAAGACTTTCCACTTCCGTAAGTTTTGTCCATGAGTGTCTATGTTCAATTCCTCTCTTCCTCTAGCAGGCTGAAATGGTCAAATAATGATCTATTTCTCCCCAAATCCTATAATGGCGTGAGAGGTAGCACAGTACGTCCTGGTACCCGGCAGGAAGGTACAAAGTGTTTGTTTACCAGAGGAGCGGCTACAAAGGGTGTCTGTACTCACGTTAGGAGCTGCCCCAAACCTGAAAAATTCTTATATAACAACAACAACAACAAAAGCCTTTATTGAGGACCTCTCGTCCCATATAGGATTCGCCAGTTTACAGAGTAAGAGAAGAGAACTAAGAATGCAGAGATATATGTAGTAGGTATAGTATTTTCTACACTGTGACTATATACAACAGCAGCAACTTTACTGGTCTACGTCATTCTAATCCTGACATAGATTATTTGCATATAATTATTTACATCAATTAGATTATGTATATAGCTTCCTCTTCTCTTCAGCCGTCTTCCAAAATTTGAACAACGCAAAAGTTCCAGCTCTGTTTCTCACCA
Source organism: Cordylochernes scorpioides (assembly GCA_030710605.1). Taxonomy (NCBI): domain Eukaryota; kingdom Metazoa; phylum Arthropoda; class Arachnida; order Pseudoscorpiones; family Chernetidae; genus Cordylochernes; species Cordylochernes scorpioides. The sequence continues at coordinate 71,583,994 of CP092882.1, forward strand.
TCTCATTCAACAGGAGCTCCAAAGAGAGTCCCTCAAGGCCTATTTCACTGAGGAGCACTTCTCGTTCGTCTTTCAGCCCCATTAAAATGCTTATAAAAGTATTCAAAGAAAAATTATGCTCTAAATACTTTCAATTCCCGAATATATATCGCGCGTGATGTTTACATTTTACCGGAGGAGATTAATTGAATCGCCAAATGCCGTGGTCCATTTAGACGAGGAAAGCGAAGTCTAGAACGCGGCTGATTCCACACTCGCCTGTTCAGTGATTCGCTAACCATGACGTATGCACGAAGGAACGTGTGGCCATTGGACATGTGTCGGACCTGGAGGCTGTTGTTGGGTGCTGCGCTGTCTGGAGTATAGGAGCTCTATCTATTATTTCTTCCTGTGGTGAATCTGTATAAGACAGGTGGTCTTAATAAAGCTTTGTGTGTGTGTTTACATTTTACCTGTATAAATATATATATGACTCTTTGGTACACGAATATCGGCCTCCTGTAACTTCGAGAATCGGCCCTGTTACTTTACCAGCTTATAAACACATTTTTGGTAAATTCGACCGATTCCATAACTTCTCTTGTTTAAATTTAAAAATTTTCGACCAATTGAATTTTGAGTCCACCCTGGCGCCACTGACTCGCCAACAGATTTCCCCGCATCAAGTCATCTGGGCGCTTTTACACCCCGAGCATGCCACCTTCATTGAGTTTATTTTCCCTAAAAACAAGACCATCCTCGTTGATTTTCTCGAAGAAGCCCTCGAACTTGCTGGGAACGTGGATCCTGTGATCCGCAAGAACCTGATTACACTCCAGGCAGATCTGGGTTCTTGAAAAATTTCCAGGCGTCCCTTCGTAGGGCTTCGTCTGTGTGCATACTTTTAATTTAATTGAATCTGAGCTTTTGTGTTTCTTCTCTTGTTGAATTCTGACTCTTTGTCAGTGTAGACAATTGACAGTTGGTCAATAAAGTTCTTTTTAATTGTCATAACTTCTCCTGTAGGATGTTATGAAGCCGCCCCTGTACTGATGAGATCCATAGCTATGGTATACGGGTTTTCTTTTTGTCAGAATTATCCAAAACTGGTGTTATGACTCATTCCTTGTCATCACTAGCAAAGTATTTTACATAATTCAACATAATGTATCACTTTATTGCATAGGAAAAATTAAAAACTCCGGATTATTTATATCTAATGGATTCAGTCTATACCAGGGGTTGGTAAACTGCGGCTCTTTGAATTTGAAGCTCTTTATATAGTTCCATATGTAAATATTATTTATGTAAGTACTATTTATTGTTGGCAAGAAAATAATTTGTGGTTCTTAAAAACTTTGAAATTTTGTAAATTGTAATTTTTGACTCTTCCGACTCAAAAGTTTGCCGATCCCTGGTCTATACAGATGTTGTCAAACCAGGCCGTTTTGAAATCATTTTTCCGAGCTTTGTGATATGAATTAAATTCTAAGAAGTAAAGGTTTTATTACATATATCTAGCTTTCAGGACTTTAAGGCCTCTTTCTACAGGAGAAGACGGGCTTTAAAACCTAAAATATTTTGATCAAGGATTAATTTATGTGGAGCTTTTAGAGATTTCTGAGGAATTTTTTTTTTTTTCGGGAGGCTTCTACCATGTAAATATCTACCTTATCCACCAGTTCTACCACTTCTTTGCAAGTTCTTTGTAGTTCCATTTTTATTATTTCTATATATTTCAATGAGTTTTTGGATAGAGTCGAAAAATCAAGATACTTGGACCACTCACGCCTCTAACTTGAGTATTCATAAAAAAAATTAATATCTAAAATTCTATCTATATTTTATATTTGACATTACTTCACTCAACTTTATTCGTTATTGCAAAAAAATACTTGATTAAAAAAATTGGATAAGTATTTTAATCTATTGGATAAGTATTTATTTTGGATAAGTGTGTTGTTAATATTTAAAATTACAAATAGCATTCGAAAATTAGTTCTATATCAGAGAATAAATAGCTGATTTAATGCAAAGAGAAGGATTTATAATTATATGCATACAAAAAAAAAGGATATTTAATATTTATAAAATATAGTTTTAATATTTATTAGTTACATTATTGATGCAGCTTTTAAAATTTCCTTTTTGATAGTAAAACAATTAATCTTTCAACTCTCTATTAAATTTATGACAAAAATCGTTCTAAATTGATAAGAGAGAGAGAGTAACCTAAGGTGAAATTACATTCAAAATTTGAAAGAGTTTTTAAAAAATCAATTTGTGTGTGTTTTAAAATTTATTAAATATTTATATAGAGTGTTCGTCCTTTAAGACATTAAATATGTAGATAAATAATCTTGCAATTTTAATGACTACGTCTAAGATGATAAAAAAAGAAAACTGAAATCCTTAAAAGTTTAATTGTAAAAGGAATCGAGAGAATTTACCAAACGAGCTTATTTTAATTTATTCATTACAAAAAAAATTGCAAAGTATCACTAGCATTAAGCTGTCCCTCTATTGCTTAAAAAGTTTATATTTAAATATTTTTAACAGTATTTTAAAATATATCATATATTTTACTTGAAGAACTATATGATATTTTTTCTTATATATTTATATATAAATACATATTAAAATAATATATTTTTCTGAATATTTTATATTAGTCTGAACCAACTTCAGTGTCACTTTATTCTTATATATTTTAAAAATTAGTTGCAAATACTGATATGTGGAGAAGTTTTAAGATAATATTTGTTAAAAATTTAATATAAATATCTTCACACTTCATAAAACGCCGAGTTACGAAGCTAATTCTAAAAGGTTAAAATCATATTTGTAACTAATTATTACTATTTTTTAAATTATTATTATTATTTTTTTTTTTTGCTGAAGATGAGGAAGGTGGAACACCGGACATGGAGCACAGGGATACGACGACCATAGAAGAGATCCAATAGAACGACCTAGAGCAGATGACTGGAGACCTGACAGACAAGAATGGATCGAAGACAGGGGACCATTTTATCGAGGAGCCACTAGGATAAGCCATAGAAAGACTGCTGGAGAGCTGCAGGACATCAGGGGACCATATCGGCAAGGGCCACAGCACTGACCAGGAGTCAAGATAACAAATGTAAAAATCTTTGTTTATTTTTACTGTTGTTATTTATTGAAGTTGTAAATAAAAATATGTAAATAGACTGACCATTCGTTACGCTTTTTAGAGAAAAACCTTGTAACCTTTTTGAAAAATAAAGTTTTTTTTTTTTTTGCTAATGTATTAGTCTCTTTCTAGAATACACAAATGTCACCGATGTTTTATTTTATAGTTTATTAAGTACTACTAATTAAGATAATATTATTTTATTATCTTTGACTAAAATATTACAAACATATTTATTTATTAGAGAATATCACACACACAATAACATATACATAAGGGTTACTGGATTTACAGGGTTGCTGAAACATATCATTTATTTTAACACCTCCTTTCAAATGGAATTAGCATAAATATTCACAACAAATTTTCAACTAATTTTGGAAGGTATGTTTCATAAATTTGTTCAACATAAAGGGTTAGTTAACATAACAGCTATGTTTTTGCATTATTATCTATGAAGACTATTTTGATTATGTCTTTGGCCAATAAATACTTTATGTTGTGAGTTCTTATATCAATGTGTTTACTTCTTTTGGAGTTTTCAAAAGTTTTGGCCATGCAGATAGCACTCTTTTTGTCCACTGGCAAAGTTGTGTCCTCAAATGATGTAAAGTCCTTATTTATTTCCTTCAGATGAACTAGGTCTTGTATAGAAGAAGCAGCTGCTACATATTCTGCTTCTGCGGTTGAAACACATCCCTGTTTCTTAGAAAACCAAGACACTGCATTTGATCCATGTAGTACTATGTTTCCATTTGTACTTTTTCTGTCAATTTTATCTCTGGCCCAGTCAGAGTCTGAATATGAAATCAAATTGTTGGATGATACTGTATATATCAGTCCAATATCTTTGGTTGCCATCAAATATCTCACTATTCGTTTCGCAGCTTTCCAAGTTGCTTGAGTGGGTTTATCCAGAGTTGTACTCAAGTACGACACTGGGAACATTATGTCTGGTCTTGTTGCTACATATAATAGACTTCCATTTTTATATCTTCTTGATTTCCTTCAGTTTGAAAGTTAAGTTCCATAGGTGTATCCGCTTTTTTACATTTTCTGTTATATTGAATTTTTCTAAAATTTTGTTATTGAAGACCATATTTTTAATTTTTCATGAGATTGAATTCTATACCAATAGCTTACATGTGTATTGTAGATTTTTGTATGTGTGCCGCTGTGATCAATGACAATATTTAAATTCAGTTTAATATCATCTCGAGGAGAAAACTTTATAAAACCACATTAAAATATGATAATCATCCGGCGGCCCTCTGACCTGCAGGGCTGGGTCTTCAGGCATGGCCTAGATGATGATGTCCTGGCCATCCTGACGTCTACCAAGACACACATCTATAAGTACTTTCTCGGAGTAGAACTGAGGAGTGAAGACCTTGTCTGAGGAGAACTCTCTCAAGGTGAGGAAGCCTTCCTCACTGAAAAATATTTCACATATATAATTTAAAATATAGTACATATACTGTTTTAGCTTTGTCATCAACCCGAGGCCACTAGTTTGCGGCAACGGTCAATAGATGGCGTCAGGTTTGACGTCTATTTTGACGGGAGAGGTGACCTTTATCTTTATAACACACACATTGCATATATTTTCCTATATATTCCTTTATTTATTTTATTATTATAATTTTTTGCAATTTCTCTCTCTATAACCATTGATTAGAAGTGAATAGAAATTGTCAAATTATCAAGATAGGTCAATATACACTCATAGACTTAAGGAACTTAAGGAAGTTGTACCTTTTAGCATGTATATCGGGATTGAGACAATAACTCTGAAAGATATTACAGTGACCTTTATTGGAGATACACGGGCTAACCGAAATTGCCTCGGTCTCCTTCAAAATATATATATATAAACGACCGGTGACTCAAAAGATGAAACTTTCTTAAGTTTTGACTCCAAGAGTATATATTAATCTAAAGAAGAGGGCTACCTCTCGTGTCAAAACAGAAACAATGCGCAATCGCAATACAAGACGGTAACAAAGTCACAACACCAGCTTTGTCAAATTCAAAATGCCCGCCATGGCCTCCAGCTATGGCCATTATAAGTCCTAGTGGGCGTTGCTTTCCGGAGATTATGAGATGAAATTTTCTGAATCTTCCAAAAATATGTGTTTATCTGGGAACAGAGCCAGGACAGTTTGATTTATAAAATACTAGCGGACGTACCCGGCTTCGCCCGAGGTTTTACCCGAGTAAAGGTTTGTCTAACGAACATTTTTTAAAACAATTCTCTAAAAACTTATTTAAAAAAAAGATATATTTTGATAATTTGAAACTCGTAAATTTGAATCTCTCGATAAAGTGAACATTTTTTCCTGGTCCCTTGAAAAATACTCGATAAGTTGAATAAAATCAATATTAATTGGTTCCCTCGGTAATTGGAAGTTAAAGGAATAGTATCTTCGCCTTGGAATTGTATCATTATTCTTGTCTCAAATAAATTGCCCTGTCATCCTGAGATAATCTTACTTTTGATAAATAATATTTAAGATAACAAACTTAGTGATAAGAAAACTTGTTATCATCGTCACAACGGGGGCGCTGCTTGCGAGTTAAATCTACAAATCTGCAAGTAACTCTAAGGATATTCAAGATATTCATGAAATTATTTTTCAAAAACCTTCCCGGTGATATACCTAATAATATCCCAAAATTTCACGGCGATTGGATGTATGGTTTTTGAATCTATAGAGTACAGACAGACAGACATTCAATTATATATATATAGATTTACTCTTCATTGTTGGCTTTTTATCTTACATTCATTCTTCATTGTTGGCTTTTTATATTACATTTACTATTCATTGTTGACTTTTTATCTTACATTCACTCTTCATTGTTGGCTTTTTATCTTACATTCATTCTTCATTGTTGGCTTTTTATATTACATTTACTCTTCATTGTTGGCTTTTTATCTTACATTCACTCTTCATTGTTGGCTTTTTATATTATATTTACTCTTCATTGTTGGCTTTTTATCTTACATTTATTCTTCATTGTTGGCTTTTTATATTACATTTACTCTTCATTGTTGGCTTTTTATCTTACATTCATTCTTCATTGTTGGCTTTTTATATTACATTTACTTTTAATTGTTGGCTTTTTATCTTACATTCATTCTTCATTGTTGGCTTTTTATATTATATTTACTCTTCATTGTTGGCTTTTTATCTTACATTTATTCTTCATTGTTGGCTTTTTATATTATATTTACTCTTCATTGTTGGCTTTTTATCTTACATTTATTCTTCATTGTTGGCTTTTTATATTACATTTACTCTTTATTGTTGGCTTTTTATCTTACATTCATTCTTCATTGTTGGCTTTTTATATCATATTTACTCTTCATTGTTGGCTTTTTATCTTACATTCATTCTTCATTGTTGGCTTTTTATATTACATTTACTCTTCATTGTTGGCTTTTTATCTTACATGTTAGGTTATTCAGTGATTGAATATATCATCATCACAAGTGAATGTTTTGGTTCATGTAGGATATGTAAAATAACATATCACAACAAAGCTAGTAAATAAAGTTACGTCTTCATGATAGGTTAGTGATTCGTTGTTTTGTACAAGACGCTAACAAATCAAACAGTGTCAGAAAAGTGATTTGAAAACAAACGAAAAAAAAAAATATCGCGGTAAGTTCAATTTTACGTTAAGACTAATAAAATAATAAATAAGCCTTATCGTATATTAAATAGACAAAAGATATGTATTTACAAATACCGCCACCTGAACCAGTTAATTTCAGAGGAAATATAGAAGAAAACTGGAGATATTTCAAATCGCATTGGCGTAACTTTTCAATAGCAACAGGGTTGGACAATAAAGAAGACAAATTAAAAGTTGCAACCTTATTGTCTATTATAGGCAAAGAAGCTTATAATATATTTGAACATCTCGATCTTTCAGATGAACAAAGAAATAACTCAGATGAGATAATAAATGCATTGACTCAGCATTTTACACCAAAAATTAACATTATTTATGAAAGATCAATTTTCAACCAAACAAATCAAGAAACAAATGAAAGTATTGAACAATATATATGTAGATTAAGAAAATTGTCTTCCACATGCAATTATGGTGCAATGACTGAAGAAATGATCAGGGATAGGTTAGTTTTGGGAATAATTGACAAGCAAACCAAAAGACAGCTGATCAGTGATCCTCAACTAACATTGCAAAAAGCTATTGATGTGTGTAAGGCTAATGAAAGCGCTAACAAACAAATTGAAAACTTAACTAAAAACACTCAAGAGGAGGTGAACAAATTGAATATAAGAAAGAAAACAGTCAATCAAAATAAAATGAAAAAGAACATTCCTTGTAGATATTGTGCAACATTCCATGAGCACAATAGACAAAAATGCCCTGCATGTAATCAAACCTGCAGAAAGTGTAACAAAAAGAATCATTGGGCAAAAGTTTGCAAATCCAGAATGAGAACAGTTCAAAGCCTTGAATCTCAAAACTCCAATGATGAACAAGAAGATTGTTATTCTTTAGAATACGTCTCAGAAATTTCTGCTAGAAAATTGATGACTAAATTAGAATTAGAATTGAATGGATACAAGGAAAGCATAATTTGCCAAATAGATACAGGAGCAACTGTCAATGTTTTAAATTTTGCAGATTTATGCAAAATCATGCAAGATGGCAATCCTTCTCTTAAACCAAGCTACATCAAACTAAGATGCTATGGAGGAGAAATATTAAAGCCAAGAGGACAAATCAAAATCAACTGTTCCCACCAAAGCAAGCAACATCCTATAGTGTTCCAAGTGATAGATCATTGGGAAAAACCTATTCTAAGTGCTGAAACTTGCCAGAAATTGAATTTAATAGAAATTAAAGCTGACTTATGCCAAATTGAATCCACATGGACAAAACAAAATAACCTTCTAGATAAATATAAAGACATATTTGAAGGCATTGGATGCTTACAAGGGGAATACAAACTAGAAACAGATCCTACAATCAAACCCATCAAGCAAGCACCTAGAAGAGTACCTATTACCTTAAGAAAAGAATTAAAAGAAAAATTGATTGACATGGAAAAGAAAAATATCATTGCCAAAGTTGATTATCCAACAGACTGGATTAGCAATCTAGTACTAGTAAAGTCAACTAAGAAGTTAAGAATATGCATTGATCCTCAAGAATTAAATGTCGCCTTGAAAAGAGCTGAATACCCAATACCGACAATTGAAGAAATAACACCAAATCTTCAAAATGCCAAAATATTCACAGTAGTGGACACTAAAGATGGTTTTTGGAATGTGAAGCTCTCTGAAGAATCATCGAACCTTACAACATTCTGGACTCCCTTTGGAAGATACAAATTTCTTCGAATGCCATTTGGATTAAAGACTGCTTCTGAAGAATACCAAAGAAGACTCTATGAAATCTTCCAAGGTCTTGAAGGAATTGAAATAATAGCTGATGACATTCTGATTTTGGGAAAAGGTGACTCATATGAAGAAGCACTGAAGGATCATGATAGAAATCTTGAAAATCTTTTCAAGACAGCCAGACAAGCTAATTTGAAATTCAACATCAATAAAGTCAAGCTCAGACTAAAAGAAGTAAAATATCTAGGACATATAATAACTCCACATGGATTAAAGCCAGATCCAGAAAAGTTAAAGCCTTAAAAGAAATGCCTCATCCAGAAAGTATAACAGAACTCAAAAGTTTCCTTGGTTTTGCAACATACTTATGTAAATTCATGCCAAATATTTCAATGATTAGTGAACCTTTGAGAAAATTGACAATGAAAAATTCAACATGGTCATGGAGCAAGAATCATCAAGCTACATTTGAACAAATCAAAGATCTAGCCTCAAAAGCACCAGTTTTAAGATATTTTGATGCGGACAAATCTATAGCTATACAATGCGATGCAAGTAAACATGGACTTGGAGCTACCCTACTACAAGAAAGCCAGCCAATAATTTTTGCATCTAGAAGTCTAAGCAAGACTGAGCAAAACTATGCTCAGATAGAAAAAGAATGTCTTGCAATTGTTTTTGCATGCGAAAGATTTCATCAGTACATTTTGGGCAAATGTCAAGTGATTGTGCAAACTGATCACAAGCCTCTTTTGTCAATATTTAAGAAATCTATTCTAAAAGCGCCACAAAGACTCCAAAGAATGCTTTTGAGACTGCAAAGATATAACTTAGAACTAGAACATGTCCAAGGATCACAAATGCACTTGGCGGACATCTTTTCAAGAGCTTGCATCAAAGATGTAAGGAATGAAAATCTGAAATATGATGTGTATCCCATTGACATCATTTACAAAGAAATTGCCACAGTCAATGTTATGGAAACATTAAGTGTATGCAGTGACACTGTCCTGAGAATTAGAGAAGAAACATCATCTGATCCTATTCTGTGTGAAGTGAAGAAACTTATTCTAAATGGATGGCCACCAAATAAAAATCAAACTTCAATGCTAACCAGAGAATATTGGAATTTTAGAGAAGAATTAACAGTTCAAGATGGAATCATACTAAAGAATGATAGAATTGTAATTCCAAATAAATTAAGAGCAGAGATGATAATGAAAACCCATCAAGGACATATTGGAATTAATTCAAGTATGCGAAGAGCAAGAGACAATATCTTTTGGCCAGGAATGAATGCACAAATAGGGCAAGAAATTGAAAATTGTTCTATTTGTCTATCAAATTCACAGAATCAAGTGAGAGAACCAATGAAATCTCACAAAATTCCAAATTATCCCTGGGAAAGAATATCTCTTGATATATTCGAAATCTTCAAACAGAATTACTTAATAATAGTGGATCATTACTCAGATTTTTTTGAAGTTGAATGCCTAGAAAATACAACATCTGAATACATAATTGAATGCTGCAAAAGACAATTCAGCAGATATGGAATTCCTCAAATCATAGTCTCAGACAATGGAAGGCAATTTACATCGACTGAATTCCAAAAATTCAGCAAAGAATGGCAATTTCAACATTCTACATCATCACCACTTCACAGTCAGGGATATGGAAAAGCTGAAGCGGCAGTTAAAATAGCCAAAAACTTACTGAAGAAATCTAAACAAGAAAATAGTGATTTTTGGCAAAATTTGTTAAATTGGAGAAATACACCCACTATAGACATAGATTCAAGCCCAGTACAAAGAATCATGTCTAGAAGAACTAGAGCTATACTGCCAATTCACCCAAATTTACTTAAACCATCAATTCCAGAAAATATTCCAGATAAAATATCCATCAAAAGACAACAGGCAAAATACTACTATGATAGAAAATCTAAAAATTTACCAGACTTAGACATAGGACAAGAAGTGTATGTCAGAACACCCAATACCACCCCATCATGGTCCAAAGCTAACATCACAAATGAACACAACACAAGATCCTATGATGTGAATATTCATGGTAGAACCTACAGAAGAAATAGAACCTGGATTAAACCACAACAGGCTTCAGCAAATCAAAAATCTACAAACAATCAAGAAGAAGGAAGAAAAGAAAGCATTGATCAAGAACAAACTGTATCAAATTGCTTACCATCTACTTCATCAGCAGGAGGAGACAACATTGTGAAAAGCACCCGAATTGAAACTACCGAATGCAGAATCCAATCAAAGAGTGACAGCCCCACGGTAAGTGAACCTGAGAATGCTGCATCAGGGACTAGAACCAGATCAGGTCGACTGGTGAAAAAACCAAGTAGATTTAAAGACTAGTAAAAAAGGGAAGATGTTAGGTTATTCAGTGATTGAATATATCATCATCACAAGTGAATGTTTTGGTTCATGTAGGATATGTAAAATAACATATCACAACAAAGCTAGTAAATAAAGTTACGTCTTCATGATAGGTTAGTGATTCGTTGTTTTGTACAAGACGCTAACAAATCAAACATTACATTTACTCTTCATTGTTGGCTTTTCTATATACAGTGGACCCTCGGTTTGCGAGCATAATCCGTTCCAGGATTTTTGTTTCTTTTGAAGGGAGAAGAGGGGCAACCATCACGAGTTGCTCGTAATGCGAAATTTCACTCGTAATCAGAGGTAAAATTTTTCTAAAAATTTTGCTCGTACTGCGAAAAGCTCGTACTCCAAGGTGCTCGTAAACCGAGGGTCCACTGTATATAAAAATGAATGTATGTGTGTGTGTGGTCTGTTTGTCCTTTATGCCTGACCAAACCACTCATTGGAACGCCATGAAACTTTGGGAAGTTATTTAGTAAAGTACTGGGAAGGTTTCTAGCAAATAAAATTTTTGAAATAACTTTTCGCTTTAAAATAATCAAGCTAAATATTCTAATTTATCTGTTATAATTCAACAATCTGCTCTAAATATTATCATGATGATACGTAATGTAGAAAATTAGGAAAGACAAAATTCAGGATGACACGGCAATTTATTTGAGACAAGAATAATGATACAATTCCAAGGCAAGATACTATTCCTTTAACTTCCAATTACCGAGGGAACCAATTAATATTGATTTTATTCAACTTATCGAGTATTTTTCAAGGGACCGGGAAAAAATGTTCGCTAGATAAAACGATGATTTTGTAATGTAGAAAATTAGGTAAGACAAAATTCAGGATGACACGGCACACAGGGACCGGGAAAAAATGTTCACTTTATCGAGAGATTCAAATTTACGATTTTCAAATTATCAAAATATATCTATTATTTTTTTTTATAAGTTTATAGAGAATTGTTTTAACAAATGTTCGTTAGACAAACCTTTACTCGGGTAAAACCCGGGGACCGCTAGTTATATTATATTTTTAGATTGAGATTATTAGCTAGTATGTAAAAAAATTAACTCTGTTGAAATTTAATTTTGTATTTATATATAAATAAAATTAACTCTGTTGATTTTTTTTTATTTAATCGATAACAGCGAAGTTACGCATGTTAAAGTTAGGAAAAATATTTTGATGTTAAGCAAAACCTGCTCCATCTCGTTTTACATAAATGTTGAAAATTTGATCGAAATTGATGCATTGTAACGAAAGTTTTTAGCGAACACCACTTATGAAATTTCCATTTTATTAATATAGATAGATAGAAATGCTGCCTGTTGTGATATCTATATATATATAAATCAATGTTTGTATGTTTGTTTGTTTGTATGTCGGGTATACAAATTCGCAGTAGTTCACTAATTCAAACCAAAATTTCCATACATAGGTAAAAAAATATGGGAAGACGATAGGCTATTTTAAAAAATATATAAATCAATTATTAAAACTATATATTCAAATTATTCTACTTCGCTCACAAACAGCGCCCTCTATCAAAGATTAGATTAAATTATGCTGATGCAAACAAATAGATAATGCTAATAACAAACAATTATAAAAAAAAATCTTATCTAAATATATATCACTCGGGTAGATATGCACGCGGGTCAATCCTGGGGCGAAGCCCGGGTCACCTCTAGTTTGATATAAAAAAGAAGAAGCTACCAAGAAAAGACAACTTCTCCCATTTTTACACCTACTTTGATGGGAGAATTGTATCATCATTTTTTAGAAAAATTTACACAAACAACAATTATTTTATCCTTACATACACCGCATTTCGAAATATTAGAAGAGCCTGGCTTATTAATGATGCACTCTCCCAGTGGCTTTAATCGACTAAGCCTCTCTCTTATATTGTATTGGGGAATGTATGATTTTTTAATTGGAAATTCCGCCGGAAGGATAATAATCTATAAAAATACAGTCTACTCTCCCGTAAAATATACTACAAAAACTAGGTGCCATCTATTGTCCGTCTCCGCAAACTAGCGTACTCAGGTCGATGACAAAGCCAAAAACATCAGTTTTGGCAAACTGAGAAGCACCTATCTGAAGAGCACGGTCTAGGGATAATGGCCCTCGTCATCATGCCACAGTTTTATAGCGAGTAAAATATATGCAGTTAAATGCATCAAATTCTACATATTTAATTTTCTTAATACAGTAAACTTGAATAATTCTAACTTCTTATTTTGGTCCCCCTAGAATTTTCGTTTTCAATTCGAATTTTTGGAAATTTGAATTTTTTGATCCCTTGAGCTTCAAATTATCTAAGTTCGACCATATATCAGAGAGTGAAAGTTTGGTCTAATATTTTTCTTTGGAAATGATACAGTTTATTTTTATGAAATGTCAAAAAGGTGTTTAAGCAATTCTTTCAACTTTATAATTTCTCTTATAGGATGTCATGAAATCTAAGCCGCCTCTGTACTGATGAGAACCAAAGCCTGATTTTCCAAAATTGGTGTTATAGCACAGTCTTTATCACCACTTTTGGATTCTGCACTGGAGGGATAAGCAAAATGCCTCTAGGTACAAAAATTGTACTATTATAAAAATCAAAGACATTTTAATAATGCTTTTGCCTTGGACATTCTCAAAATTTCGAAAATCAAGAGAGTGACAGAATAGAAAATTTTTAAAAAGCTTATATATAGCATTAGTATACCATATTTTTACACTATTGAAGGAGATAGACTTTTACACTTACAAGGGACCTGAGCCCATTTGGTTACACACATTCACAGGTGAGGCTGGATTTTTTGCAAGAATTTGGATCCATTAAAAAGCGATTTATTATTTAAAAAATTATTTGAATACCGGTTCGAAAAGGGGAAAAAGGTTGACGTAAATGACTTTTCAGACTTACATACTCCATGATTCTTTCAATCTGTGTCCTAAATAAAATTAGTTCAGTTATTGTTGTGTGTGAAGAAAATTTAAATATAAAAAAATTATGACGCTAACACACAAATAAGATAAAAATAATATAATTACTTAAAAAAAAAATTTATAATAGGAAAACGAAACACACACTTAAATAATAATAGAAAAGCGTTGTAAAAAAAATATCTTGCATATATAGGAAAATCCATTCAGCTATTTTTCTCATTTGAATAATAGACAAGGTATATTGTCTTAAATGCGTTAACATTATATTATATGGATTCCATACATGAAAGAGTTCATTAAAAGTATTTGAAATTGTCATTATATAATATTTAATTAAATGTTATTTAGTTGTCCATAAAATTATTTTAGTGAGGCAACCCTGGGTAACGAAGTTACCAAAGGTTCAAAATGCTTGTACTTAGTAAAGCTTAAAATAATAGGTTTACTTTGTGTAAACAAAATATATTGTAAGTTTATAACTTCAATATTGACGTTTATTTGAAAATCTAATTCATTAGGTAGTTTTAATAGCAGCATAAATTTAAATGTCTTTTGTCGATGGCCTTTTATATAGTTTGAATAATTGTCTGCTGGTAACGCTTTTGTGAAAAAAACAAACGAACATATATTATTAAAAAATTAAGAGGTAAATAAAACTTTTCTCTGTTAACTAAAATATTTTAAGGAACTAATCGTTTAGTTATCTGCTGCTGAGACAAACTGCTGCCTCAAGCGATCATTATCATAAACTTAGAACCATATCAGGTAAAAATAAAAAAACAAAAGATAAATCATTGTATTTAATCATACAATTTAAAATTATATATTTTATATCATTGTGTGATTATGTATTTTATATATACCAAAGTTTTACACAAAGTTCAATAACCCATAATTGAATAAACGACTCCAATTACACTATTTCATAATGTCAATTATTTTATATTATATTTGAGAAAAAATTTCAAAAACCAATTGATCAATAATATATTATATAAAGTAGGTGTCAATTTTATGGTTTAAACACAACTATAAAACATTATTTTAGAAAAACCACACACCTTTCCAAACGGATTATGGTGTTAATTTTTACAGAATGGCAAAACAATTTGTTCCGTTTAAATATGTATGTATAAAGGCTTCTATTTTATATTGGTGTGGAGATAAACACTGCAAGTTATATCTTCCTACTTTGTTTTTGTCTTAGTTGACTTTTTGTAATCATTCTTTGAATATGTCCATAACTTTAAAACATCTTTGAAAAACAGTATATATGCAAGCAATACCCTACATTGATATATAGAAATAAAGTTAATAATATAGTAGAACTTCTCTCTAAAAAGGACAACACCTAGTTACAGAGCCAAAGTGTCCTTTAGAGAGAGGTGTACTTTTACCAGATAGTTGCTATTTTTTTTATATGTTAAAAGAAAAATAAAATCTTTATGAGGATATTATATTTTTATTGTAACCTATACATAGGGAATTAAAACACAAATGTTTCTTTTACGTATAAAATGAACTTACAAAACGAACTCAACTTGGGAGTGTATCTAAGTCCATGCATGGTTCCTTGAGAGGCCAAAGCCTTGGTTGAAGACTTGTGGGCTCAGCCACTGCTTCCTCGCTGGGGGTTACTTCTGTGTCAGTTTTGGGTAGATAATTTTGACAATTAAAATAATTTTATTGACATCTTGTCTCTACATTCAAAGTACACAGTCTGCACTATTTAAAAAATATGCATTATATTCACTATGTACAATGAATATGGCGCCTTTACCACCGCTGCAGAGTTTGGTGGAGAATCACCAGTGGATTTCCAGCGACACCACACATTTTGTGATCTACGAAGAATACATAGATCGCGTACTTCAATGCTGAGGAGATGGTAGATAGTTTTGGGTAGATATGTCATTCTGGTAAAAATAGAAAGCTGATAATGGTATCTGGGCAACTGACCACAAAAATGGAGGTTCATTGTCAAAACAATTTTCCATGTCATCTCTGTGTTACTATTGCTTTTTCTGAGATGATAAAAAATTGAAGAAAAAGCCTCTTCTTTCTTATCTCCACTCAATCACACTAAGGTATCAAGCTTGTAAAGCTTGTTTATGGTGTCTGCCGGGGAAGAGTAGAGCTCATCAATGGATGAGTCAATTACCCAGAAAAAGTCTGAAATTTAACAACAACAATCGCTATCTTGTTCACATGTTCGTATCTAGGCTTACATTGCTGTATCACAGCAATTTGTATGCAAAGAGGGCATCAAACCAATCCATTTTGTTCTTGGATTCACTTAATGCCACATTACCAGCCAACGTGTGTACCATGGTTTTCATGAATATTAGATTAATGAAACCATGTCTAAAATGTGAGAGACATTGTTAGAACATGATTGGCACAATGCACTCCCAAGGATCTTGTTTTGTTGTTGTTCCAGCTGTAGAATATCACTGAACAAACATAAGGTAATAAGAGATCAAATCTATATAAATCTTCTTTCTTATCTCCACTCAATCATATTAGGGTATCAAGCTTGTAAAGCTTGAGACTGGGTGAAGTAGAATGCCTTTGTCATAAAGACTGGGAGCACTACTCAGTGGCAGGCCGACTTAGCTCCAAAAGAAATGGCCGCCTCTGACATGAGGAACAGACGCCATGTGCAGCTGCTCCTAACATGGAGTACAAACGCTGCTCATCCTGTATCCCTGGATTAGAAGCCCTTACAGGGTACTATCAGCCAGGCCAGCTGAGCCCAGGTTTTTTAGTGAGCTTGTTACTGCTCCCCCTCCTCCTTTTTCATCCGGGCTTGGGACCGGCAAAGGCGGAGTTAATCTATATAAATAAATAGTGACTCTTCGGTAACAGCATTGTTATCATCATCAGACAAAAGAATTAATGCACACTATTTATTTATGAATTTGGTCCTTTTACCTTGTGTTTCTAATCTACATTCAAAAAATTGCACCTTAATATCACAGAACAAGTGTCTAGTGTGGGTTGTCTAACACTGCTGTTGAAGGTTCTGTACAAACCACAGTTGTTAGGGCACTGATGGCAACAATAAAGAACAAACTACATTAACACACACTTGAGCGGTTTGCATTCAAAGCAAATGGAACTTTGTATCCTATATAACTTTGTTTATTCTTATTTCTTTCTCCATAGATTCTCTGCTCTTTGGTGTACCTCTCAGGAGAATACAAGTATACTTGTAACACATACATAATACAAGATACATGAAAATAAGACCTAATTCAAATAATTTAATAGTGTGTGACATTTCAGTAACAGCATTGTTACCATCATCAGACAAAAAAATAAACATTTATGTTATAATTGATAAGGCACAATTTGGATTATAGATTATAAAATAAGGTAATAAGACCAAATCCAAATAAATAGTGTGTGACGTTTCGTTGTCAGATAACTGTCTTCTTCTTATCTGTTATCTTGTTTACACACTTGATAACAGTAACTATTTAAAACATGCTGTGGTAAAATTTCTCATTCAGTACTTTTGTCTGATGATGGTAACAACGCTGTTACCGAAACGTCACACACTATTTATTTATTTAGATTTGGTCTTATTACCTTGATTTATGCTATAAATAAATGTTTATTCTTTTGTCTGATGATGGTAACAATGCTGTTGCCGAAACGTCACACACTATTAAATTATTTGGATATTAGGTTTTATTTTCTTATATCTATAATCTTTCCAAATTGTGCTTTATCATACATGATACAATAATACTTGTAGTTCTTAATAAAGGTATTGATTGATTGGAACTTTGTTGAAGCTTGTATGAATACAAACTATAAGCAATCTAACAGAATGATTCACATTTGGTGTCTTTGATGAGTAAAGTTAGGTTAGAAAATTCCAAAGTATCCTGTGGGATCCCTGTGTATGGCCCAAGTCTTTGTAGCCCATTAGTGTAATCCAAGTCTGTAACCTATGTCTATATAGCCCTTTGTCTATGGCCCATGTCTGTATAGCCCTATGTCTATAGCCCATGTCTGTGTGGCCCAAGTCTGTGTAGCTAGAGAGAGGGGTGTGTGACAGACAATGAGCCAGACAGAGGAAATGACCCTGGTGGACGAGGAGGCCCCGGGGTGGATCAAGCCCAATGAAGTTCTCCGTCTCCGGAAGCTCAAGAAGAAGAGGGAAGCCCTGCAGCCTCTCAATGCCAACAAGCCAGTCAAGCCTCCTCTGGTCAACACCCTCAAACCTCGGAGACTTCCCTGCAATCCATTCCGGTGAGGAGCCTTGTTTTCTAACATCTGGTTCGTTGGGCAGTGTGTACAGACTCCAATGGTAGGTTCACTGGGCAGGTTCACAAAGTTATGTTCTTCCTGTCAGGTAGATGCATTCCTCAGGGGCCAAATTTCACTTGAATTTGGTTGAACTTTAGCACAGCACTCTTGTATTCAGTCAACATTTGCTTCGACCATTTATTGCTTTAGAAAGCTCCATATAAACCATCAAATTTTCAGCAAACTGGACCTAAGATCAATCCTGTATTGAGCACATTTTGTTATTAAAAAAAAAAAATCTCCTGTATATCTTTTGATCTCAACCTCATCAGTAAATTCTTATACCCAAATAGGGCTCTGGTACTTTGTAAACTACATGTGTAGACTAAATGACAACAACATAACTACATGTGTAGACAGGTTGTTGTCATGTCCAATAAAGAGCTTCAAATGTCTCCACACACATCTCTATCACAGCCGTCGCAATGTTCTCTATCTGTTTAGACGTGATGCAACTTATAGTGAATCTGTCATTGGTCACCATGGCCAGTACCTTGTGTACTTGGGTTAAGGTGTGCTGGATCTTTATATCCTTGAGCTGGCCATTGAATCCTCTGTCCCCATTATAGGTATATAGCTCTTCCCCCTGTGAAGTTTTACACCACTGTATACCCCTGTGGCGGCCACACTTTGCTTCAGCAAGCGCAAACTGGGATAAAGCTTCACTAAACATACGGGCGGTAGTGTGACGGCCTCGGCAACCGCGAGCCTGACTACGCATGCGCGATTATCCGGGACTTTCTGGCCACTCGCGTGGTAAAACAACAAGGCTTGCCTTCAACGGCCATTACTTCTTTTCTCTTTATATATTTCTGGCTTTAAATAAATTAATTGTAATTATAATTTTATCAGGGGCCTTTCCACAAGCCACACCAACACGCACGCAACCATCCCACACCCCCATTGTCCAATTTCTCCTTCCTTTTTTTAAAAACTAGAGTGTTTCTTAAACAAATTTAGTTAAATTAAAAAAAGGCATCTCCTAATTGTGCAACTGAAAGTTGCTGATGACTTGCACCATTTCTTGAAACCCCAGCTAATAATTGATTTTTAATTATTCTTGAATATTTTGGTCAAATCAAGGAACCACCTCATGTTTCAGGCTTTTTTCCCATGTCAGTGTGGTTCAGACTGTACCTCAATGACCAAAATCTCTTAGAAAAATCAAAGAAGTGTTAGAATACAAAACTATATGAAAAAAATAGTTTAAAAGTGAAAATGTACTGGGGGAGATTAGTGGATATATATAGATATGTCTCCTGATCATGCAAATGAAAGTTGCTGATGGCTTGTCTTATCTTTCATGGTTAGCTTTTCCTCTATTTCTAATTTTCAGGAATAATTAAAAATCAATGATTATTTGATTTTTATTTGTTACAGATGGTGCAAGCCATCAGTAACTTTCACCGGTACAATCAGGAGATGCCTTTTTCTTAATTTATCCACTGATCCCAGTACAATTCAAATTTTACACTATTTTGCATATGGCTTATATTAGTTTTTATTTTAGTATAATTTTTTCAGCTAAAAATAAAATATTTCCTATTGGTTGTGTGTGCTCTTATGGTCGTAGTCTTCCGCTTAGCTCTCCCATTATACAGCACACTAGAACTACATCACACTTGGAACCAAGATTGTTGCTATAATAACCAGGGTGTTGTTAGAACCACAGAACTTGGTGCTATAAAATCTGTCATTCTAACCCAGGTGGTGTTGTGCAGGAAAGAGCCCCAGAAGAGGAAGGCAGAAGAGGCCCTCCACAGCTCCCCGGCCAAGGAGGAGGATGTGCTGTCCAAGAAGATGGCCAACATGGTAGGATGCCGTGGTCTCTGGCAGTGAGCCCCTGACTCAGTGTAATGGCAGACTGGCCTGGTGCCCACCAAACCTGTCCTGGCCCCTGATGTCTTCCTCTGCGACAATGCCAACCAGGATGTCGAGGACCTCCAGCCTCCCAAGGTGGTGTCTCTGGTGGAGCAGGAGAGTGGGGAGTGATTGACAGTGATGGTGCAGGTGGTGGTGAACCAGTGGAAGCCTGGAGCTCCCGTGGACTGGTCCCTCAAGACCAAGCTGCGGCTCATCTCCACCAAGCCCTACCCTTGGCGAACAGGGGTCTTCAAGAGTCTGGAGCAAGCTAGCGGGACAACCAGTGCTGTGCGCTGCCTGCACACTGGCTCAGAGCCCCTGCGCGATTCCATCATTGACACCACCCCAGCCGCCCAGTTCTTCCAGCACTGCCTCTACTGGCAGTTCCCCCACCTGCCCTGGGTCTCCACCTTCCCCCGCATTGTGCGCAACAAGAAACACGGGTTGGTGACGATCCTTCTAGAGAGTGATGTCAGTGTTGCAATGTGTGAGCTATTACAGGCTTTAATTCAACACCCCCCAAGGTATCAGAACTTCCTGTTGAATTAAAGTCAGTTAAGAGGATCAGCTCTTATAAAGCTAGATGAATCACTATGATTGTCTTATCAACTAACTCATCAAAATAATATATTCTTAGTACATTCTTACAGTAAAAGCAGTCGCCTTCTACCCACCATGATTATCATGGCCTATACCACGTGTACTAGGGATAAGCAAAATATATATATATATTCTTAGCAAGTGTCTGTACTCCATGTTAGGAGCATCTGTACATGGTATCTGTTCCTCATGTCACCATTTCATATTGGAGCTAAGTCAGTGGCCTGTTGCTGAGTAGTGCTCCCAGTCTTAATGACATTCTACTTCACCCAGTTATGATGGTTGCTGCACTCTACAAGCTTGATACCTTAATATAATTAGAGATAAGAAAGAAGAAGATATATTCTTAGAAAATACTCTTATAATGTCTTCTTCTTTCTTATCTCCATCATATTAGGGTATCAAGTTGTGACCCTTGATGGTGTCTGTTTGACAACCATCATGACTGGGTGAAGTAGAATGCGTCTGCCTTTGTCATTAAGACTGGGAGCACTACTCAGTGGCAGGCCGACTTAGCTCCAAAATAAATGGCCGCCTCTGACATGAAGAACAGACGCCATGTGCAGCTGCTCCTAACATGGAGTACAAGCGCTGCTCATCCTGTATCCTTGTATTAGGAGCCCTTACAGGGTACTATCAGCTGGGCCAGCTGAACCCAGGTTTTTTAGTGAGCTTGTTACTGCTCCCCCTCCTCCTTTGTCACCCGGGCTTGGGACCGGCAAAGGCGGAGTTCTCTTATAATGTTGTTTAATAATATGAATTGAGAAACCATTGGGTCCTTTTTATTTCACCATTAACTTTTAGAGTGGGATAAAATTGCATTAATACACATTTTTGAATATATAAAGAAATTACTTTAGATAATAAAAGGCATATATTGGATTTAATAAAATATTTATTTTGCCAATATTTTGGCTAGCTGAACGCCAACCTTTATCGAGGCATTACATTTTTGTATACACAAACTCAGCGCCGCATAGTGTTATAGTGTTATTTGTAGCGCAATTTTTTCGTTTACTTCAAATTATAATATCATAGTTGAAATCAATTAAAATACAGAGTAGGTGGGAGAAATTTGTGCATGAAAAAATTATTATAAAAATTGCAATCAAATATGTAAAATATCTTAAAATATTAAAGGATTAAAATTACTATTTTAATTTAAAGGAATCATTGTAGTGTGGATAAAATGAATTTTCCTGAAGATAGAGTTGCCTGGCCGCCGGCATTCATATTTCTATGAAAAATGACACTTCGGCCAGTTAGAGTGTTTTATAATTGTTATTTATTTTATTTATTCATTTATTTAATAAGACAAAACGTTGAGAAAAAAAAAAAACTCTAACTGGCCGAAGGGTCTATTTTTCATAGAAAAATGAATTTTGTTTTTAAATCTTCCTCATCTTTTAAGAAATCCTTTTATAGTGGTTTTGACTAGAAATTTAACTAAAACATGGAAATAAAATAGAGTATACATAAAGAAAAACATTCTCACATCATTATGATTTCAATATTTTTATTATTATAATTTGATTTATTTAAACAGAAATTTGCCAAATTGAACCCTGGATATAGGCAACCTTCCCTTATAAATGAACCTAAGGTAATCCCCAATTCTCCATGCCATTGAAAATACCTTTGTTATAACAAACTTTGAGATTTTTTTTTTAATAAAAAACTACCCCAAAATAATAAGTTTTAATTAAAGAACTAGGCTTTATTTGGTCTTATTACCTTGTGTTTAAAAAAAAAAGTATCCATTTTGTTGAAAGACAATGCTGTTGTTGTTTCTTATCCCCTTGTGTAAAGATTACACGAATTCCATGAGTTCATGCTCCTCGAGCTGTTTTATGATAAGCAGTGGCCTCTCCCAAAGGTCCTGTTTAGTGCATCTAATGCAAGCCAAAATGCGTTCTGGAGCTGCAGGTGCCAAGCTACATTTTGGGCAAGTGGGGTAGATTTTGTTATTATTTTCTATCTTCAATGGCTTGAGATGGCCTGTTCTAAATCTTGTTAGTGTTGTTTGATGCTGTCTATTTCTGATGTTCAGAGCTCCTCCTTTTCTTTTGAGATCAAGACAATGCTTGAAAAATATTACAGACTTTTTAAAGTATAAGCTTTGAATTATGGAGTAGGTAGATAATGGTTTTAAAATCTATTTTATATCTTTGAATATACAATTAATGTCTAGGACTTGTCTTGATTTTTAGATTAAGGTACAAAGGTTCACCTCATATTGAAGGATATCAGAAGAATCTTTTATCAAAGAACATCAACACAAGGTAATAAGTCCAAATCCAAATAAATAAATAGTGTGTAACCTTTCTGTAACAATGCTGTTACACACCATTTATTTATTTGGATTTGGTCTTATTACCTTGTGTTTATAATCTATAATCCAAATTGTGCCTTATCATCAAAGAACATCTTTTCACAAGATTGTTTGTGTCCTTTTTTTTTTTTATATACAGCTTTAATGTATAGGTAAATTTATGAAATAAACAAAAACATTGTTATTGAGGTGGCCTCTCTACCCTCTGAACATTTTTATAATTTGAAAAAACAAAAGTGAAATTGTACTGAGATCAGGTAGATAAATTAAGAAAAAGGAATCTCCTTATCTTATAACTGAAAGTTGCTGATGGCTTGCACCATCTATCAGAATAAATATCATCTAACCGTTGATTTTTAATCATTCCAGAATTGGCCAAATACCCATTCTTTATTAATCAAGAAAAGCTAACCATATGTAAATGTTTCAATTTCTTGATTAATAAAGAATGGGTATTGGGCCAATTCTGGAATAATTAAAAATCAACGGTTAGATGATATTTATTCTGATAGATGGCACAAGCCATCAGTAACGTTTAGTTGCACGATCAGGAGATGCCTTTTTCTTAATTTTTATAGTAGCAAAACCGTGGCTCTAGTAAACTAAAAGTTTAGTCCCATTGTGGTTCATTATAAAGAAGTTTGACAATGTTTATAAAGTGACATCTATCCAACCATGGTGTCCAGGACTCCTTCCTTCTTCGGCAATGACCCGGCAGCCCAGGATCAGCTCTTCTCAGACTGGTACTGTCCCTCCCACAGCCCCTGTGCTGTCCATGCTAGACCCTGTGGTGATGCAGGACCAAGTGTCTCACCTCCCTGCTCCAGCTGGTGAAGAGCCGTCAGTGCCTTTACTTCTACCTCTGTGCTCCCACATTCACAGTGCTCTTCAGGGCAGCTGGGGTGGCCGGCATGTTGGGGGCCCATGCCCTCATCTCCCCCACCACCTCCGCCCAGCGCAAGGCCCTACTGGCTGAAGGTACTACTTAGATCAGAGAATGTTTAGCAAAGTAACTGCCGTTGTCAATTTTCAACAATCACAACCCGGGATTGAATCCCAACAGGGTGCACTTTTTTTCTGAAGAAAACTTTTCTACCTTGTTTTAACCCATCTACCATGGTATTCTACCCATGTTTTAACCCATCTACCATGGCATTCTACCCATGTTTTAACCCATCTACCATGGCATTCTACCGTGTTTTAACCCATCTACCATGGCATTCTACCCATGTTTTAACCCATCTAGCATGGCATTCTACCCATGTTTTAACCCATCTAGCATGGCATTCTACCCATGTTTTAACCCATCTACCATGGCATTCTACCCATGTTTTAACCCATCTAGCATGGCATTCTACCCATGTTTTAACCCATCTAGCATGGCATTCTACCCATGTTTTAACCCATCTAGCATGGCATTCTACCCATGTTTTAACCCATCTAGCATGGCATTCTACCCATGTTTTAACCCATCTACTATGGCATTCTACCCATGTTTTAACCCATCTAGCATGGCATTCTACCCATGTTTTAACCCATCTAGCATGGCATTCTACCCATGTTTTAACCCATCTAGCATGGCATTCTACCCATGTTTTAACCCATCTACCATGGCATTCTACCCATGTTTTAACCCATCTAGCATGGCATTCTACCCATGTTTTAACCCATCTACCATGGCATTCTACCCATGTTTTAACCCATCTAGCATGGCATTCTACCCATGTTTTAACCCATCTACTATGGCATTCTACCCATGTTTTAACCCATCTAGCATGGCATTCTACCCATGTTTTAACCCATCTAGCATGGCATTCTACCCATGTTTTAACCCATCTAGCATGGCATTCTACCCATGTTTTAACCCATCTACCATGGCATTCTACCCATGTTTTAACCCATCTAGCATGGCATTCTACCCATGTTTTAACCCATCTACCATGGCATTCTACCCATGTTTTAACCCATCTACCATGGCATTCTACCCATATTTTAACCCATCTACCATGGCATTCTACCCATGTTTTAACCCATCTACCATGGCATTCTACCCATGTTTTAACCCATCTACCATGGCATTCTACCCATGTTTTAACCCATCTAGCATGGCATTCTACCCATGTTTTAACCCATCTACCATGGCATTCTACCCATATTTTAACCCATCTATCATGGCATTCTACCCATGTTTTAACCCATCTAGCATGGCATTCTACCCATGTTTTAACCCATCTAGCATGGCATTCTACCCATGTTTTAACCCATCTAGCATGGCATTCTACCCATGTTTTAACCCATCTACTATGGCATTCTACCCATGTTTTAACCCATCTACCATGGCATTCTACCCATGTTTTAACCCATCTACCATGGCATTCTACCCATGTTTTAACCCATCTACCATGGCATTCTACCCTTGGTTGTTCAATGACTTTTGTTATTAGTGTCCATCAAGTCGACTTTTGGTGACTCTAGGGACAAATTTTCTCCAATTTGATCCATCAGTGATCATCACTTGTACCTCATCTAATGACCTTCTGATTTGGTCCCTATAGTTTTCTCAGCCATACTTGATTTTGCTTATCCTTAGTACACGTGGTACAGGCCATGATAATCATGGTGGGTAGAAGTAGATGACTGCTTTTACTGTAAGTGCACCACATGTCTACGCATGTGAAAAGCAATTCGACTTTGCACCTACAAATGTGCCAGAGCCGCCATTGGTTACTTGCACTCGCTGGTGGGGTTGGACTTTTGCAAGAATCGGGGGCCATTTGAGCATTTTTTAAAATACAGAAGTGGTGTGCCTATGTCATTGGGCAAATAAATTTGGCTCTTCCACCTTTTGGAACAATTTCTCCCCCCAAGGACCAGAGAGTGTCCTTCTTCATTACAAAAATGAAGTTGAAAGCTTATCACAGCTTTGATTTGGCCCCCTTTTATATTAGCCATCCCATTAGAATGTTTCACTGTTCTCTATCGGAGTTGTACTCACACTGGGAGGTACAAATAGGAGATTTTCCCTTCATTGGGAATGAGACCAAATGGCATTACTCAAAACCCTCCAGTACTTTTAGAGGACTCAATGACTTACCAGCACCAACTATAATTGGGCTTGGATTGTGCGGCTTGAGTTGCCACCAAGAAAAGATCATTAAGAGCTAAAAACTCCTAATGCCTGTCCATCACACAGTGAGGGTTGTTCTTGCAGCCAATCTGTGTACTAGCCCTGTTCAAGCAGGCGGGTGGTGTGCAGATATACAGTTCACAATGCCCCTGCGCAAGGCTGGGGAGGAATCCACAGACTCATCTTCCCTGTCCCAGTGAGTTGGAGTGGCGACCTGCCCAGGAGCACGGAGAGTGACTGCGTGGTTTGTCTGCGCAGGTCCCAGGAGGATGAAGAGGAGGAGCCGGCAGACTGGCTGCAGAGTATGGGAGCCGGTGATGAGCTGCTCTCCTCTCTCAATTCTTCCAAGTAGGTTGGGGTTGACTTGTGGTGAAATAATGTACTTTATACAAGGATCTTGTTCACATCACCTTCCTCCCCTGCACCTCAGGAGATAAATCTATTTCTCAAAATTCATATTTAAAAAGATGAATTCTCCCAAAGAACACCTTACTGGAAATTTTATTTGAAATTGGAACCCAAATCAAAGACTCAAATCCCCCACTCCTCTCAACATGGCTTACAATCTCATCTTTTAGATGTCCCAATCAATCCCAAAACTTTCTTCCCTTCACTCAGAACTCTCAATAAACTCAGCTGTATACCTCATCTCTCAGCCAATCCTCTTGGCCTCCAAATCATTGAAGAAAATAGCTCCCTCTTTGATATCACAATTTATACTGATGTAGCCAACTTGAAACTGGACTGTCTGCCAGTGGAATTGCTATCTACAAAGATAAAATCCTTGAGAAATCTCCCTTTCCCACCCTAGACACCTTTCAGTTTACAAAAACATCAACATCAATTCACCAAGCAAAATAATATCTACTGAGATTCAAGAGCAGCCATTTACACCCTTCGAAACTGTTTCTCCAGCCAAGAACCTCTTCCCAACCTCTTCCCCATTCCTGTAATGTACCCTTCCAATTTATACTTCCATAACCTTTCTTTAACTATCTTCTCACTATAGTATCTATAACCTGTACATATCTGGGGGAAACGACTCACCTCTTGACTTTCTCTCCTTACCAGACCCACCCTTTCACTGAACCTTCTTCAGATGAGTCCGAAAAAGTCCCCAGATGGACTTGAGCGGGCGATGTAAGTGTAACCCGTCCACATTTTGGGCGGATGTTGTTGTTGTCCCAAGAGCATTGCTAAATTTGTAAACCGACTCACAGCCAATGGCTCTCTCACAGTGCAATGGCTTCCAGCTCATGTTGGAATTCCTGGAAATCAACTGGCAGACTGGCAAAATCTGGAGCTCTTGGCTACCCTGAGGCTAGAAAATCTACCGGCCAACTAGACGAAATAGACCATCTCCATACCATCAAGACCCAATGCCAGCAAGAATGGAAATCTACTCCTGCACATGACTGGTACAGAGCAGGAGGGACAAGCACCGGTTCTGTCCTTTCAAGGGAACAGCAGTCCTTGATTTCCAGAAGTCTGGTCATCTATGGACAATGACTTTCCAGAATGGTTACAAGGTTTTCCCTCTGTATACTAAGTGCAATTCACAACCTGCAACCCCAAAACCACATCATTGACTGTATTGGCTCATCCATTGGAGGGCTCTACACATCCCCAGCAGACATCTCAACCTCTACAGGCTTGATACCTGCATATGCTTGTTGAGTGAAGATAAAAAAAAGAAGACATGTTGTTGGGATGATGTGCTGTAGAAGGGGTGGTGTACCTACAATGCTATGATTGCTATATCACAGGGTCTACTTCATTGAGGTATTTTGTGGCCTCCCACATCCATATACCCAATTGTAGATTCAGCCATCTTTAGAAGTTGTTTCAAGGGCAAGTAGGAGACATCCACTATAAATTGTATTTATTAAAAAGGCTAAATTAGCTTCATATAGCAGACCCAAGTTTCAATTGTTTAACCTGTGGTTATAGCAACAAAACATGGTTATAACAATGATTTGGTACGGGGGTCGGTGGAAGGATGGTCTAAACCGTTTTCGACCGCTACGACCCGGGTTCGATTCCGACATTGGGCACTTTTTTATGTTTAAAAAAAAAAATGCTCCAATGGCCCCCGATTCTTGCAAAAGTCCAACCCCATCAGCGAGTGCAAATAACCAAACGGGGCTCTGGCACATTTGTAAGTGCAAAGTCGAACGGCTTTTCACATGTGTAGACATGTGGTGCACTTACAGTAAAAGCAGTCGCCTACTTCTGCCCACCATGATTATCATGGCCTGTACCACATGTACTAGGGATAAGCAAAAAAAAAAGTATTTTGTGGCCTCTCACATCCATATACCATTGACCCAATTGTAGGTTCAGCCATCTTTAGAAGTTGTTTCAACTTCAAGGACAAGTAGGAGACATCCACTATAAATTGTATTTATTAAAAAGGCTAAATTAGCTTCATATAGCAGAACCAAGTTTCACTTGTTTAACCTGTGGTTATAGCAACAAGACATGGTTATAACAATGATTGGTACTTAATTTGGATTATAGATTAGAAACACAAGTAATATGACCATAAGATTTTTTTTTTTTTGCTTATCCCTAGTACACGTGGTACAGGCCATGATAATCATGGTGGGTAGAAAGTAGGCGACTGCTTTTACTGTAAGCGCACCACATGTCTACACATGTGAAAAGCAGTTCGACTTTGCACTTACAAATGTGCCAGAGCCCCGTTTGGTTACTTGCACTCGCTGGTGGGGTTGGACTTTTGCAAGAATCGGGGGACATTGGAGCATTTTTTTTTTAAACAGAAAAAAGTGCACAATGCAGGAATCGAACCCGGGTCGTAGCGGTTGAAAACCAACGGTTTAGACCATCCTTCCACCGACCCCCTAGACCATAAGATGGTTATAACAAGAGTTCCAAGTGATGTAGGTATACAACGTGCTTCCTCTATTGTCTTGGCCACAAGATGATTGTTGACCAATGGTGTGTGTTCAGACACAGCAAGCAGCAGGCTCACCAGGGCAGGGAACAGGACTCTCTGGTGCTGGTAGAGGACCTGCAGTCCCTGGAAGCCTTCCTGCTAGACCGCAGGGTGACTGCAGAGAGGACAGGGCCCCTGGCGGGTGTGCCACCTACCTTACTGGCCCCCACAGCCTTTCTGGGGGGCAGCCTGCAGTGTCTGAGTCGCAGACATGTGGTGGTGGAGGGGGGCAAGTACGTGGTGGAGCTGTCCGGGCCTGTGCTGCCCTCGGCTGTCTACCACCTGGGGTCGCTGGTGGCGCGCACCCAGGACGGAGAGGTGCATGGCCTGGCTGCCCCTCACAATCCAACAGTGGCCTTCGCACACCTCCCGCGGCATCGCACCGCAGGGGACTCTGCCTTCGCCACTGCCAACCTGCAGGCTGCTGGGGTGGATCCTGCCTTGCTGCCAGCCTTCTGTTAGATTGTACGTAGATTGGTGATTCTCTTCCCGGCATTCAGTGGCTCATTGCTCAATGTACAGAGATTTTATTGATTTGTGGTACACACACTGTGTGGATGGCTGCTACTGAGGTTGTAAAGTTTTAGTAAATAAATGGAAACCTTGCTCACACATGTCTTGTTTACACTTCCTTCATGAATCCCTTGCAGATCTCAATTTCTAATTTTTTTAACCATGAGCTTTGGTGATTTTGAAACCAACAATGGATTGTATGACAAAGAAACCTAGATCCCAGAAGAATATGAGGAAACGGAGGGGGTGGTCTAAACCGTTGGTTTTCGACCTCTACGACCCGGGTTCGATTCCCGCATTGGACACTTTTTATGTTTAAAAAAAAAAAAAGCTCTAATGGCCCCCGATTCTTGCAAAAGTTCAACCCCACCAGCGAGTGCAAGTAACCAAACGGGGCTCTGGCACATTTGTAAGTGCAAAGTCGAACTGCTTTTCACATGTGGTACACTTACAGTAAAAGCAGTTACCTACTACTACCCACCATGATTATCATGGCCTGTACTAGGGATAAGCAAAAAAAAAAATGGGGAAACTGGAAATGGAAGAAAAGTGGCAATGCTTGAAGAGGGCTTTCAAGTAAAGTATTACAAACTTTTCAAGTAAACTTTTATTAGAATGCTATATGGTAAAGTTGTTTTAAAATAAGTCCATAGCTCTTAATATATAATTAACCTTTGCCTAGGAATTTTTTTGATTTTTAAATTAGTCTTGAAGGTACATATATGCTGATGATAGGATGAACCTATCATTAAAGGACTTGTTTTCACAGAATATTTTATGGTCATTTTAATATTCAGCATTAATGTATGGAAATAGGACAATTTAGAGAATTAAAACAAAGTGTCCATTATTAATAGGTAGTCCTATTCTATGTGTTTGAGACTGTCTTTTAATTATACAAACACATTTTGAAAGCGGAAAAAAAAAAAAAAAGCAACCATTCCTGCAGGAGACCAACGCCATTTCCCAGATCAATGTAGGAGACCTCTGACATGGCTACAGCATCTTAGTTGCACATACAATAACCATTGCAGCAGATATAGCTGGAAAGGTTGCCATCATTAAAGGAGTCTACATAATGTTTGTAAACCCTCTTGCTCCTGAAGAGTGTCTCTCGCTGCAGACCAATCCAACTTTTTGCATGTAAAGGGGCACAGGGATCTTCTTTAACCTCAATATCCCCGGGATGTCAGCTAAGGGCCTGGTATCCAGTTCAGTAGAAGTCTTCGTAGTGCTTCTGGTATCATTGACGCCTGCACATATCTTCAATACTACACATCAGAACACTAGGGTGGCCACTATAGGAAGCAAAGTCCCATTAGTAGTGTTAATTAATAACAAATAAATAGAATTTACAAAAAGCCTTTATTTATTGCTTTTAATTTTAATTGAATTTGAAAAATATTAAAGATAATATTATTTATATATATATACACATATAAATATGATGTACTAGTGCGCCATCTGTTATCAAAATTCAAAACTATTTTAAAGGCGTAAGATTCTTTTTGATATTAAACAATTTCTACTGCCCTTACTGCAATGGAAAAATTAAAGAGAGGGCCTGGCTCATCAGTGGTGAACCCTCTCAGCGGTTTCGCCAGTTTAATCTACCATACCGCTGTTATACCATAGTTCTTCTAAAATACCCATTCAAAGAGTCTACCAACAGTATCACTATAAAAGGAAGTTCCAAAAATGCAATATAACAACGGTATGGTAGATTAAACTGGCGAAACCGCTGAGAGGGTTCACCACTGATGAGCCAGGCCCTCTCTTTAATTTTTCCATTGCAGTAAGGGCAGTAGAGAAATTGTTTAATTTCAAAAAGAATCTTACGCCTTTAACATATAAATACAGTGGTACCTCGACATATTTAATTCGTTCCACCAACTTTGCTCGTATCTTGAATTACTTGTATCTCGAAGCAAATTTCCTCATACAAAACAATTGAACTACCATTAATCCGTCCAACCTGCAAAATGTCACCCCAGTTATTTTTGTTACGTGGTTTTAAATAATAAAAACGTATTTATAAATATCAAATATTTACTGCACAAAAACAAAAAAGAGAATGTAAAGAAATAAATTAGATATCCTCACTGGTCTTTGCCTTTTTCGCTACATTTTTCTCGCTTTCACCTGTAGGCCGTTTAGAAAAAAACATGTCCAAGGAGGTTTGTTTCTTCCTCTCAGAATGTTCCGGAAATGAGTTAGGCAAGTGTCATTAAAAAGGTCAGATGCACAACCTGTTGCAACTTTTTCTGGGTGTTTTTTTTTCCCACGAACTGTGAAACTCTCTCCCACATTCCTAAGATCTCCTTTATCTCACTTGTAGAAATAACCTCCTCCTCTGACTCCTCAAAACCAATTACTTGCATAACCTCAGTATGCTGCTGTGACTGTAACTCTTGTATCTCCTCAGTCGTCAGTTCCTGGGTGTGCTCCTCGATGAGCTCGTTCACGTCTCTCTCTTCCACCTCTAAACCCTGAGAGATGTATCCTTGGGCTTTTATTAGATCGGAAAATGTTTTTATGTAATCCTCAGCTGCCTTCATATCTGAACTTGCTGCCTCACCATGTCTGACAACGGAGTGAATACCGCTCCTCTTTTTAAAATTCTCAAACCAGCCCCGGCTGGCTTTAAATGACTCTTCCGATGCCTCTTCGATGGAAGTCTGAGAGGTGTGCTTCAGCAAATCTCCGTAGATCGCTCTTGCCTTCTCACAAATGATGGTCTGCGTCAAGGTATCTCCTTGGAGCTGCTTTTCTGTCACCCACACCATCAGCAGTTTCTCCATATTTTCATGAAGGGAGGTTCGCAGCTTGGAAATTATTGTAAGGCTCTTAGCCGGCCCTTCTGGGTGTTTTTTTCCACGAACTGTGAAACTCTCTCTCACATTCCTAAGATCTCCTTTATTACACTTGTAGAAATTTCACGTTTTAATTCAATACTCTTCATCTTTTTCTTAGCACTTGACTTTTTACAAACTTTCTTCCGATCCATGGTTATAAAACTGTAAATGTAAACGCAACACAAAACACAACTTATCACAGCGGAAGCACTCTGCTAACTCATCGTGATGGCGCGACTGCGTGTTACTACCGAACCGAACTCACTCGTATCTCGAATTTCGCTCGTAACTAAAAGCAAAAAATCACTTGCTCGTCGGCTCGTATCTCGAAAAACTCGTATGTTGGGGCGCTCGTATGTCGAGGTACCACTGTATATATAAACTAAAGAACAAAAGAAAATGAAAAAAAAAAAAACGCAAACATTGGCAACCGCCATTTTTCTTTGTCTGCAAGCAACTGTTCTCTACTCGATCCTGCGCAGGTGCACACCACGCCCGCCGCCACCATGTGTTGCTCGATGGGGTCGTGTTTTCGAGCCGCTCGCCCACTCTAATGGATATTTAACAAGTAGCCTTGCTCTACTGCCTTGAGGGAATTTTCAACTTCAGGGGCTTTGTCAGGTACAGGATGACACCATTCACTTCACAAAATTTGCAAAGTCTCCAGTTGGCTGTCAACTTTAGCTAGCAAAGACAAAGGGCTAAGATGGACGCTACACTGATTAAACCCTTGTTTATTATTGCATCATACACACTCGTTACCCATCTGTGAGTGACAACATAAACACTTGTAGCACATACATAACAAACAAGAGCCTCGATTTCTGGTGTAGTTCTTTGAATAATCGAACAGGCACTTTTCTGGGAATCTACTGGACTTCTGAGTAGCTTATTATCCTGATCAGCACAATCTCTGCCAGTCTACCCGCTTTTGGAGTAAGCCATCACCAGATGTCCCTCGGCCTGTTGTGGGTCAGGCCTGTGCGGTCAAAAGCTTGGTTCTGGGATCTATGTATCACTATGAAATCGCGGGAGTGTGGAATCCATGTACCAGAAGTGGCACGTGGTTTAACACACTAGTTACAAACATAATAGTAATAGGTAATAGGTAAAGAATGAGCCACAGCACCAGTTTTGTAAAATTCAGACAAGTCAACTTGTGGGCTCTGACCCTCATTATTCTTTATTACCACTATTACATTTTTGTCCTAGGGTGATAAGCCAATTGAATTGCTTTAATGCATTTTAAAAAGAATGATGTAACTTCTAGTGCACTATATTTATCCTTTATTTATTTATGCTTATGAGGTGATACAGCAACGTCTTTACAATAAGAGAGGAGACAAAATGAATCAAATCTAGAAAAAAGAAGTGAGGACTTCTCGGTCATTAAAGTCTGAGAGGCAAGGCCTTCAGCCAGTTCAGGGCTTCCGGGGTGACAGAGTGGAGATTGGAGATTCCTCCATTGAATTTGTACAGCGGGCAGTCATCTAGTATATGGGACATTGATTGTGGGACGTTGCAGGCACAATTTGGATCTTTGGTGTAGCCCCATAACTTCATCAGCTCTGCACACCTTCCCTGTCCTGTCCTAAAGCGGTTTAGAAGCACCCATTCTCGTCGAGGGAGGGAAAAACCTGGGATCTTGACACTTGGGCTTGTGATGAGGTTCTTGTTTGGGATATCGGAGCTGATCCAGGAATTTGTCCATGCTTCTGAGATATTAAAATTTTGGGAGAGAAGTTGGTTTCCTCTGGACCATATCGGATTCCTTGATTTTAGTCTATGTTTTGGGGGAGACTGTAGGATTGGGTTAATTTCGAGGTCGGGTGAATCCAAGAGTTTTTGGTACATTTTCTTGGTGGCTTCCTTTCTGCGTAGCTCAGGCGGAGAGATGTGAGCAAGAACTGGAATATTTATCCTTATATTTTCAAAGGCTAATGAGTTTTATGTGGAAACAAACCAAGTCTCTTAGCTTTGTTACAGATGGTCTTTGAGGATGGCGTCAGCTTGTTATCATAGCAGGTCAACTCTGGTTCACCTGCTTGATGGTATCACTGGCCATCAACGGGTTCTCCAGGATGGTCCGCAGCCAGGCGTGGCTCGCACCTTACAGAGGAAGAGGCTACTGAGCCCCTGGAAGATGGCCTTATGCATCCTTCAAACTGGAGAACCAAGGACCACTAGTCTGAAACCTCTGCGTCTTCGAGGCAATAATAATGATACCAAACCTGTTAGCCATCTGGCTACTGTCTGAAGCTTCCTTGAGGTGTTTTAACCTTCTTCAGCCTAAATACCTTGTGGGATGGTTGCGTGCGTGTTGGTGTGGCTTGTGAAAAGGCCGCTGATAAAATTATAATTATTTTTTATAAAATAAGTTAATTTATTTAAAGCCAGAAATATATAAAGAGAAAAGAAGTAAAGGCCGTTGGAAGCAAGCCTTGTTGTTGAACGACGCGCGTGGCCAGAGTCCTGGATGCCGCCCGCGCATGCATAGTGAGGTGTTCTCTCAACTCGCGGTTGCCGAGGCCGTCACACTACTGCCCATATGTTTAGTGACGCCTTGTCCCAGTTCACGCTCGCTGAAGCAAAGTGTGGTCGCCACAACCTGTTTCATGAAATCTCAAGATGCCCCAAAGACCAGATTTTTTTTAGTCAGAAAATGATGATGACAATATTGTTGTATCATGTTTGATTACCAGAAACAAGATTTATAACAGGGAAACATTCACTAAAGCAGAAGACAATATATAAGTCAATATAAATTTGTATATATCTTTATTGATATCGAAAAATATATTTTAGAAAATATTCTTTAGGCACACAAACTTTCACTCAGGTAAAACCAGGGCGAAGCCGAGTACACCCGCTAGTATAATATAAAAACAAAGGATATGACAGGTACAGGTGGAATTTTAGAACTGATATCCCACATTAATCTTTTAAAGTGGTCAGTAACCAAATGTCTTGCATGCGACTGGACTTGGACTTTAGTGGAAATGTTTTTTGGAAACATTGAAAACATTTTTAACGCCTTTCCAAATGCTTTAATTTTTATTTGTTCCTGACGAGGACAAATGCTTTTTGTCAAAACGTCGAGATAATAAAAGGATTTACTGGCCGAAATGTCTTTCAACTCTAAAACTATGAATGCCGGCGTGCAACCTCTATCTTAATTTTGGAAAAAACAAGATTTATTCAGGGTGTGTATTTAACGATTAATGGCATATCATTCACAAGGGCAAGAAGGTGTCCTAACACTTTTAAGAGTCGATTTTTAACAAAGAAGACTATATATATGCGAAATGAAAATTTCAGAATGTTTTATAAATTTATTTGATAAATTTTAATTAATTAATTAAATTTTAAAACTAAATTAATTTCTTAAAGGAATAGATCTTTTAAAATGGAAAGGAAAAATCCAAAGGTCAAGTCCTGGAAGGTCTTTTGCTTTGGCATACAAATCTTGATCCAGTCTATCCACGCGCTGTGAAGAGCCACAAACTGTTGACTATCTTCCATTAACTTTCCAGCTTTCTTGTGGCAAACAATTTCTGGACAACAAGGTTTTTTTTTCATCGGCAAATTTCTCAACCCAGAGTTCAAACATTATTATTATATATAAGTTTTGAACTTTTAATTAGACAATTTTAATTTATGTTTAGACATTTTTCATTTTAATTTAGACACTTTTTGCAACATCTTCGTACACATTTATTTTTAGCAAATCTTTATTGTCTTAGTAAAGTCTGATACAGCCTTTTATTGTTTATTTTCGGAACGCCAAAAAGTGACAAAAACAAATCAAAAAGGGATGATGATAACCTGCGTCTTGCAGATTAACATTTTCATAGAAACATATATATATACATATTTATTGCTAGCTATATATCACTTTTCATTTTTATTTAGACATTTTCAATTTTTATTTAGACATTTTTCATTTCAATTTAGACATTTTTCATTTTAATTTAGACATTTTTCATTTTAATTTAGACATTTTTCATTTTAATTTAGACACTTGGACTTTTCTATGAAAAGTCTAAAAATGTCTAAATTAAAATGAAAAAAATATATATAGAGAGAAATATAATTGATCCGAGTTCCTGTATTATAGGTTTTTAACTTTTAATTAGACACAATTTTAATAATAAAATTTTCATAGAAAAATAATTTTCTATGAAAAGTCTAAAAATGTCTAAATTAAAATGAAAAATGTCTAAATTAAAATGAAAAATTTCTAAATTGAAATGAAAAATGTCTAAATACAAATTAAAATTGTCTAATTAAAAGTTAAAAACCTATAATACAGGAACTCGGATCAATTATATTTCTCTCTATATATATTTTGCAACATATATTAAAAAGATGCCTCTTATATTGTAAGCTAATTAAAAAAATTGTTCTTGACTTTTAAAATTTATCAATGTTAAAAATTTCTCTTCAAAAGCAATTTTATAATTTTAAAAAATATTTTATAATTATAAAATCTATATTTTAAAGTGTGTAAAACTTATTAAAAAAAAAAAAGAAATATTTATAAATATGGATAAAATAACCAAGGTTTCTAAAATGCAATTGACCAGAATTGGTCAAAATTTATTTTTTGCCGGCCTGTTAATAAAATCAGACTTTTGACCATAAAAACAACTAGTTTTGAGAAAGCGAAAGAGGAGAAAATAATTAATGTAATATTTAGTGTGAAAGATTTTTCACAGGTATTCTTGAATTTTTTCTTTAAACGCACCTAAGAATATCTTGGAATTTTTCTAATTACTAATATTATTATAATATTTCCTTTTTTATGAATGTTTTAAATTTTTTATGTCTGGGAAGACATTTAATTTTTTTTTCCTTATCTTCTAGTGTAACAAATCACATGATTAAGATGATGTCAATATATTATCCTGCGTTTTTCGGCAAATGAAATTCTTTAAAATATTTTTATCAAATTCGGGATTTTGCGCACAAATAAAAATTATGTTTTGCATATTTAAACCGATTATAAAACACAGTAGACTTTTATATATCGTGAATTTATTTAATTAGATAAACTAAAATATACCCCTACTTAATAAAGAAGCAAACTATTTTAGATTTAAAAAAATTATCTAACTTGTATATGTGGCAGTTTATATATTATGGATACTAAACACAAATTGACTGAGTTATAGGAATTCTCCATTTTACATATGATTTCAATCTATATTTGGTCAATGGTAAATCATAAAAAGCTTCATATAACATCAGCTTGTCTCTAGTTTTTGTGATAGCATAGTTTACTCTACCCTTTTGGCCTATGAATTCCTGATTGTTTCTGATTGAAAATAATTGGCAATTGAGGTATCTAGAGATTTTCCTAAATGCTCTTTCTCACCATAAACAAATAAAGAAACAAACATTTGCCATAATTAACCATTTATATACACCCAAGTACAGAAATATTTCCTGTCATATTTCACAAAGTAACAAATATAGACAATACCAAACAAGACCAAATATAAATAAGTAGTTGATGTTACAAAAAGTGTGCACTTCTCCTTTTAATAAAATAAAGCAGTTCTTGAGTCTACTCTGAGCAGAATGCACAGATTCAGATCAAGCCAAGATTTGCCAAATTTGAACAAAAGCTACCAGCCGGCACCATGGTTCTCATTAGTAGAGCTTCAAATTCCAAACATCCTATGATAGAGATATGAAATCAGCCAAATGTAACTGCATTGGTACCATCCTCAGTATTAACTTGGATAAAGAACTCTAAAAAAAAGTCAAATAAAAAGTTGCCTAACAGGCTTCCTCTTCTTTATTATCTCCACTGAATCATATTAAAGTACTGGGTGAAGTAGAATCTGTCTACCCTTGTCATTAAGACTGGGAGCACTACTCAGTGGCAGGCCACTGACTAATCTCCAAAAGAAATGCCCGCCTCTGACATGAGGAACAGACTCCATGTACAGCTGCTCCTAATATGCATTACAGATGCTATTCATCCTGTATCCCTGGAGCTCTTACAGGGTACTATCAGCTGGGCCAGCTGAGCCCAGGTTTTTATCGAGCTTGTTACTGCTCCCCCTCCTCCTTTTTTCATCCTGGCTTGGGACCGGCAAAGGCAGAGTTAAAACAGGCTGTGTTGTATTAGTTGACTAGTCATTTAAACGGAAGAACTGTGCTTGAAGCAAAATATTTCAACAATTATAGAAACAACCTTACATAGCTTTGTTAAACTCCATTGCCAAGAATAAACCTTCGTACAAATATACTATATAAACAGAATAGACAATATACTCTCTAAATACCCCTGAGCTGTCTTCCATAGTAAATACAGGATATATAACAAAACCAATCCAATACAACAGTAGAGCGGTCCGGACCCCAAAACACATCATTGACTGTATTGACTCATCCATTGAGGAGCTCTACTCTTCCCTGGCAAAAATCATCAAAAGTCTCAAGCTTTAGAAGCTTGATACCCTAATATGATTGAGTGGAGATAAGAAGAAGAAGAAGCGGTCTGGAGATTAATTTGACAAAACCGTTGAGAGGGTTCACTACTGATGAGCCAAGCCCTCTCATTCAATAACTTTTATCATTGCAGTAAGGTCTGTAGAGATAATATTTGAAGGCATATGTAAAAAGGAACACATTGCAAACACTTTCATAATGCTTCTAGGTAGATGTGTGTCAAAACCAACATTTGGAGAGAGTGTATAGAGGACTCTGAGACCTGGACTCTAGGAAAGACAGAAATAGTAAATGGCTACAGAAGATGGGGCGCTTTTTTATTATTTATCCTAAGTACACGTGATACAGGCCATGATAATCATGGTGGGTAGTTAGAGACTGCTTTTACTGTAAGTGCACCACATGTCTACATATGTGAAAAGCAGTTCGACTTTTGCACTTACAAATGTGCCAGAGCCCTATTTGGTTACTTGCACTTGCTGGTGGGGTTGGACTTTTGCAAGAATTGGGGGTCATTGGAGCATTTTTTTTGTTTTAATTTGAAAAAAAGTGCCCAATGCAGGATTCAATCGTATTGGATCGTAGCAGTCGAAAACCAAATATTAACGTAATATTTTTGCATCATCAAATTTGAAATAGAAAAAAAATGCAAATGGAACCTCCAAAATAAATATAAAAAGTAAGGTGTTCTTTCAACTAGAAAACAAAAGCCAATAAAAAGCTTATCAAAGTGGGTGAAACAACAGATGAAACTTCAGAACATGTTAAGACAAGAAAATGGAACTTTTCTGCTCCAAGAAATCTTCTTTTTCTTCTTTCTTATCTCCACTCAATCATATCAGGGTATCAAGCTTGTAGAGCTTGTTGATGGTGTTTGCTTGGGATGAGTAGAGCTCATCAATGGATGAGTCAATACAGTCAATAATGTGTTTTGGGGTTGCAGGTTGACACTTAGTACATAGTGGGAAAACCTTGCAACCATTCTGTCATTTTCCTGTCATGTGGTGCTTGACAACCATCATGAAATCATCAAAAAATGCTATAAGAAATAAAAATAGAAGGCTTTTAAAAATTGCTACAAAGAGGGGAATCAATGCAAGTGTTAACATCCATCCCCTCTTGTTCAGTATCTAGAGAGAGCTCTGGTATAATCTGGGCTGAACAAATGAACAAATAAATGGGCCCACGATGCAACAAAAGGTTATTTTATATGCCATGAACTATGGTGATTTTTAGAGCCAGCAATGGTTTGTATGACATATTAAAAAAATAAAATGAAATGTCAGTATTCAAAATATGTGGAAATTGAAGAAAAATTAACTTTTATTTAAGAGTGGGCAATGCTTGAAGAGTTCTTTCAAGCAACAGAGTATTGGAGATTATTTTAAAAAGTAAAACTTTGTGTAACATTATAGTTATCGTGGAGATAAACCCCATCTACCACAGAGAAAAACTTGTACTTGTGGAAGAGGTACGTTTATTTAATCAAGCTGTGTGCTCTACAAGCCACACTACCACGATGACTGCCGGCAGCATCGCCTTTTATAAAGACAAAAGATAAGAGAAAAATGTAAAATAACTATTTACATAAAAATACAAAGTATCTATTTACATAACCAACCAACATCCAACGGTTGTTTTAATTTTTAATTAAAAAAAAAGTGCCCAATGTGGGATTTGATCCTGGGTTGTAGCGGTTGAAAACCAATGGTTTAGACCATCCTTCCACCGACCCCCTGTGTTGTGAGAGCAGCTAATGTACCTCTGAGCCACATTCTCATTGTCTAACGGATGAGGTAAAATCTTTTTTCACGAGTGAGCCATTGGATGAGTGGTGACCCCTGAGTGACCGACCACCTTTGTGAAATCAATAGTCTGATCCAACCTCTAGTGAGGGGGGTCGGTGGAAGGCTGGTTAAACCGTTTGGTTTTCGACCGCTACGACCCGGGTTCGATTCCCGCATTGGACACTTTTTTTCTGTTTAAAAAAATGCTCCAATGGCCCCCGATTCTTGCAAATGTCCAACCCCACCAGCGAGTGCAAGTAACCAAACGGGGCTCTGGCACAGTTGTAAGTGCAAAGTTGAACTGCTTTCACATGTGTAGACATGTGGTGCGCTTACAGTAAAAAGCAGTCGCTAACTACCCACCATGATTACCGCGGCCTGTACCACGTGTACTAGGGATAAGCAAAAAAAAAAAAACCTCTAGTGAGAGATCCAATCTCTAGTAAGAGACCAGGTGGATCTTGGGGACCTCTAACTTGGGAGATTGTGCTGTAGAAGGAACAAAATATTTGTAGAATCAGTTTGTGACACAAGGTCTAAATCAAATAACGTGTCACATTCTGGTAACAACGTTGTTACCTTTATCAGAGAAAAGTTCTGAATGAGAAAAAATATCACATATAGTTTTTAAATAGTATTTTTAATAGTAATAACTTTTGTGTGATGATGGCAGTGTTGGGCATTAAAAAATTATTTTTCAATTAAATTGAAGTGCAATTAACAATTAATTAATTGTTAATTGTGAAAATTACAATTAACAATTAATCAATTGTTAATCTTTAATAAATCATTTTAATTAATATTTGCCCAACACTGCCTGAGATAAAAAGTGTTTTTATTAAATACAACACACCTTTACCATCGTCAGCTGCAGTTGAACGCCTTTTTTCTTTTGCGACAATGACAAATCTGCCAAAGAGTCACAAATTGTCGGACAGCATGTTCGAGAAGAGAGTGGTACTGAAATGCAGTGTTGGGCATTAAAAAATTATTTTTCAATTAAATTGAAGTGCAATTAACAATTAATCAATTGTTAATCTTTAATAAATCATTTTAATTAATATTTGCCCAACACTGGATGATGGTAACAATGCTGTTACTGAAACATCACACACTATTTATTTATTTGGATTTGGTCTTATTATACCTTGTGTTTCTAATCTATAATCCAAATTGTACCTTACCATCTAGATTTTGTTGTTTTTCACTCTATTCTCACAATAATGTGGTTTATATAAATGTCCCCACATGCCTGCTAGTGCCACTGAACCAAGCAGCGCCGCGGGTGTGTAGCCATGGCAAGAGGAGTCAAGAAGAGAGCCTGCGTGGTGGTGCTGGGAGACTTCGGCCACAGCCCCAGGATGCAGAACCACACGTACTCCCTGCTCCAGCGCGACGTGCAGGTGGACGTGATTGCCACCTCCGGCTCCTTGCCCTTCCAGGAGCTGGCCAGCCACCCACATCTCAAGATGCACCTCATGCGGCCTGCCCCACAATTCCTGGCCCTGCCCAGGTTCCTCGCCCTGGTCCTACGCACTATCTGGCAAGCTACCGTGTTGTTCTGGACCATGGTGCGCTATGTGAAATGTCCTGACTTCATCCTGGTGCAGAACCCCCCGGCCGTTCCCGTGCTGCCGGTGGTTTGGTTATTTACCCGGCTGTCGTTCTCCACCCTGGTGCTGGACTGGCACAACTATGGCCACTCCATCCTGGCCCTCAACCTCCGCAACCGCAAACATCCCTTGGTCAAGCTCTACCGTTGGATAGAGGAATTCTTCGGGAAGAGAGCGGACATCCATCTGTGTGTCAGCAGCTTCATGCGAAGAGATCTCTTCACCAGGATCAAGGTGGAGGCACACGTGGTCTACGACTGCCCCACCAACCGCTTCAACCCGGATCTCTCCATGGAGGAGGCCCAAGAGCTGCTCACACGGCTGGCCCAGGAGTACCCGGTGTTTGGGGACGGGGGGGATGGCAACAAGTTCACCACGGAGGACAAGGAGGGCCAGGTGGTGTGGAGGGAGGACGGCCCCCTGCTCGTGGTGTCCAGCACCAGCTGGACAGAGGACGAGGACATGGGCTTGTTGCTGAGGGCCATGCACCAGTACAGCCAGAGAGAGGGCCTCCCCGAGGTTGTATGTGTAGTGACAGGGAAAGGACCCCTGAAAGCTAAATTTGAAGCCAAGCTAAAGGAGTACGATTGGAATAATGTGAGCTGGGCTCTGATTTGGCTCAAGACCGAGGATTATCCGCGTCTTCTGGCCTGCGCGGACCTCGGAGTCTGCCTCCACATCTCCTCATCCGGGGTGGACCTGCCCATGAAGATAGTGGACATGTTCAGCGCAGGCTTGCCCGTTGTGGCCGTCAACTACCCGGCCCTCAGCGAGCTTCTTCAGCCCCGGGTGTTCGGAGAGGTTTTCTCAGATGCCAATGAGCTGACAGAGCTGCTGGTCCGGCTGCTGTCTGAGCCAGAGAGGAAGACACTGGGCCACTTCTGCCAGGCCCTCCGCGGCTACCTCAAGATCCGCTGGGAGGAGAACTGGGACCTCGTGGTGGGGCCAATCTTCCACCTCTCCAAGCCACAATGATATTCCACCTTCATTCCAATTCATTTTAAATAATTTATGTTTTATATATTTTTTAATTATTTGTTGTGTGTGTTTGGGAATTGAATTTTGTTCAATTTTATATCTTGTTGTGTATATATAATGAAATAAATTTTAAAATAATCCAGGATTGTTGTGAGATATTTCCTTGGACATGTAGGAGAGAGATTCACAGCACCTTTGTGATGTTCCACACACTTCAACCCTTCATATCAAATATTTTATGATACAATGTGACAAGAACCTTGATGCAAATACAGAGCTTCATGTAAACTTCATCCACTTCATGTAAAATTGGATCTCAGTAATGATATTCATGTACCAAAAGTGGCACCTTTTTGAC
Organism: Cordylochernes scorpioides; assembly: GCA_030710605.1. NCBI lineage: Eukaryota > Metazoa > Arthropoda > Arachnida > Pseudoscorpiones > Chernetidae > Cordylochernes > Cordylochernes scorpioides. The sequence goes on from CP092882.1 coordinate 71,627,656, forward strand.
CAATTTGACCGATTCACAACTCCCCTCATAGGATGTTATGAAATTTGAAGCCACCCCTGTACCAATGAGGGTCAAAACCTGAAACCGCAGTATACAGGTTGGCTGCTTTTTGGTCTGAATTTGGCAAAACTGGTGATGCTGGCAAAATGTCCAAGACAAATACATGGCCAAAATATAAATTTTCCCGGGAGGAAAGTGATCTATTATTGATCCTCTCGTTGGATGTTATGAAATCAAAGATGCCCCTAAATTCCTCACTTATCCAGTATTGTTTTTGTGGATTTTCCCATAGATCTGGTGGCTGGTCCACCACAGTCTGTTGGGGCTGGTTGTTTGCCACCACTACCCCCTCGGCAGAGCTGACTGCTACAGGGCGTGTCCTAGGTGATGATTAGGGGAATGACCTTCAGATATGAAGGCCAGTTGTGAAACAAGCAGAATAACTCTTGACGAAACACAAGGTAATAAGACCAAATCCAAATAAATAAATAGTGTGTGACGTTTCAGTAACAGCGTTGTTACCATCTTCAGACAAAAGTACTGAATGTAATGTATGTCATTCAGTACTTTTGTCTGAAGATGGTAACAATGCTGTTACCGAAACTTCACACACTATTTATTTATTTATTTGAATTTGGTTTTATTACTTTGTGTTTATAATCTATAATCCAAATTGTGCCTTATCAACTCTTGACGAATAAGCAGTTGTGAACCAACAGCAGCATTGTTAGAAAGAGGAAAAAGACTTCTTTAAAAATCCTGAGTTCAACTGAACCGGTTGATAGACCTGAGCAAGGGTTCATCTCCAGGGATACTGGAGCTCGGAGCTGCATCTGTACTCAGGTTAGAGTCAGCAGCAAAGGCTTCCATGTAAGGAATGGCCTCAAATTACAGACAAAGTCAGACTTTCACCAAAATGTGCCTGGATCATGGTACCATGATCAATGAAAGCCGCACTCCTACACCTTATTCTGTAAGATCATAGACTCATGGAATTTGTGTCAACTTTGCACAAGTGATAAGAAACAACAACAACACATCTGATGGTTGTTCAGCTCCCCAGAGGTGGCGGTGAGATGGTCCATGTTGTCGTGGTTCAGACTACACAGGAAGGGTCAGACTGATTTACCATCCCAGTTGTCTCAGAAATTTTCCTTGATTCCAACCCACAGTAGTTACTATACTGGATGGGACACAGGTGTTAGGAAGTTTTGTAAGTGAGCCTTTGTAGCTCCAACTTTGTACTTGTAGGTTTTCTAAAGTGTGCAAGACATTCCTGAGGTTGTTTACTTCACATATTCTTCCTACTTCCTCCTTCACCCGGCTCACAACACTGAGACATATTGGTTCCTTCCAGTTAGAGAACGAAAGTTGAGGATTATTTGGCATTTTAATTAAATATATTGTAAAGTGAGAGATATTATAAAAGAGAAAGGAAATGATAAAGCACAATATGGATTATAGATTAGAACTACAAGAAAATCTTTATTAATAAGTTTACAAGGTAATAAGACACCAAATCCAGATAAATATTGTGTGATGTTTCTGTAACAGAGTTACTTGTTACATTGTGTTTATTGCAAAATTTTTTATTACTTTCAATTATATAGGGGACAATTTATACAATGAGTGAACAGAAGATGAAAAAAAAAATTGCAAAATTTTACAATTCCAGAAACACATTTGCATAGTTCCATTTAACACCAAGAATAAACCTTCAAATGCCGTAGACTAGAATCAGAAGGAAACCATTACCTGGGCTTGTTTCTCACATTGGACACTTTTTTTTCTGAAAAAATGCTTCAATGGCCCCAGATTCTGCAAAAGTCTAACCCCACCAGTGAGTGCAAGTAACCAAACGGGGCTCTGGCACATTTGTAAGTGCAAAGTCGAACTGCTTATCACATGTGTAGACATGTGGTGCACTAAAGTTAAAAGCAGTCGCCAATTACTACCTTTGAAGATTATCATGGCCTGTACCACATGTACTAGGGGATAATAAAAGAAATAAATGATAATTTTCAAAACTATTATAGACACGTAAGATTCTTTTTTAAAAATAAACAATTTCTACTGTCCTTACTGCAATAGAAAAATTAATAGGAGGGCCCCTGGCTCATCAGTGGTGAACCCTTCCAGTGGTTTCGCCAGTTTATTTGCAGTAAGGGCAGTAGAAATTGTTTATTTTGAAAATAATCATCCGCGTCTATAATAGTTTCAAATTTTCATAACAGATGGTGCGCTGATGCATCATAAAATAATAATTTTAAAGATATAAATATAGTAGAACTACCTCCCTGTAAAGGACAACATCTAGTTGCAGAGTCAAAATGTCCTTTACAGAGAGATGTCCTCTTACAGGAGAGTTGCTAATTGGTAAAAATGGTAATTTGGTAATGAGAAGTTTGTAGAGAGATAAACACAAGGTAATAAGACTAAATCCAAATAAATAAATAGTGTGTGACGTTTTGGTAACAGCATTGTTACCATCTTCAGACAAAAGTACTGAATGAGCATTCAGTATGGTAACTGCTGTTACCGAAACATCACACACTATTTATTCATTTGGATTTGGTCTTATTACCTTGTGTTTATAATCTATAATCCAAATTGTGCCTTATAAATTTGTAGAGAGATGTTCTCTAGTGAGTGTCCTTTCTTGGACTATGTTCTACTGTAGTAAAAAAAGAAACCACCTGGGATTAAAACCTAGACCTGCTTGTTTAAGAACAATTCATCAGACCTACAAGGTAATAAGACCAATAAATAAATTGTGTATGACTTTCAGTAACAACATTGTTACCACCTCAGACAAAAGAGTCAATCTGTGGTAAGATGGTAACAACACTATTACCGAAATGCCACACACTATTTATATATTTGTATTTGGTCTTATTACCTTGCAGTTCTAATGTACATTCCAAATTGTACCTTAATAATTCATTAGACCATAAGAACTCTTTGTTATTTTATTTAAATTTTGTTCAATAAATATCAACACAAGGTAATAAGACCAAATCCAAATAAATAAATAATAACAGCATTGTTACCTAAACGTCACACACTATTTATTTATTTAGATTTGGTCTTATTACCTTGTGTTTATAATCCAAATTGTGCCTATCACTTCATCAATAGTTAAATAACACAACAAATTCATTAAGTTTCATATTGTGGACACACTCTCAGAGATTGGACACTCTGTGAGTTGGTCCATGGTCAAAACATTGTCTTTCTGAGATACTAATCATTTTAAAAGTTTTTTTTTTTGCTTACCCCTAGTACACGGGGTACAGGCCATGATAATCACGGTGGGTAGTTAGCGACTGCTTATACTGTAAGCGCACCACATGTCTACACATGTGAAAAGCAGGTCGACTTTGCACTTACAAATGTGCCAGAGCCCCGTTTGGTTACTTGCACTTGCTGGTGGGGTTTGACTTTTGCAAAAATAGGGGGCCATTGGAGCATTTTTTTTTTTAAACAGAAAAAAGTGTCCAATGCGGGTATCGAACCCGGGTTGTAGCGGTCGAAAACCAAACGGTTTAACCAGCCTTCCACCGACCCCCCAATTTTAAAAGTAAACAAAGGTAGATCAATAATCCAAGGAATCTAAACTATTTTTGATGTCTATGAGATTCTTTTGAAATAATTTTCTACTGCCCTTACTTTGCTCATAACAGCTAGCACACTAATTGCATAATATTAATGATAAGGCACAATTTGGATTATAGATTATAAAACAAGGTAATAAGACCAAATCCAAATAAATAAATAGTATGTGACATTTCGGTAACAACGCTGTTACCGAAATGTCACACACTATTTATTTATTTGGATTTGGTCTTATTACCTTGTTGCATAATATTAATATTGTTCTAAAAAAATCTTACTTACTATTTGTGGAAGAGCTCAAAGCATATTTATAATAGAATGTACTCTGTTCCCTTATGTTCCTAGTTCATTTAAAATACCCTTTCCAAGATGTCAGCTTCAGTATTGGTATAAAAGGAAACCAACCTGATGTAATATTACAACGGTATGGTAGATTAAACTGGAGAAACCATTGAGAGGGTTCACCACTGATGAGCCTGGCCATCCGATAATTTATCATTGCAGTAAGGGCAGTAGAAAAGTGTTTTATTTTAAAAAGAATCTTACACATTAAAAATAGTTTAAAATTTCTCATACCAGATGGTGCTTTAATGTGAAATAATGTAAGGTTGTTTATTTTGACGCAGGCGTGTTGGGTGTTCACCACTTGGGGCTTCTCACATCACAACATCAGGTAGGTCTTCCACAGCCTTGTTCAGTTTTTATGTTAAGGAATTGTTTGCTCATTGGTCATCAGGTAGGTCTTCCACAGCCTTGTTCAGTTTTTATGTTAAGGAATTGTTTGCTCATTGGTCATCAGGTAGGTCTTCCACAGCCTTGTTCAGTTTTTATGTTAAGGAATTGTTTGCTCATTGGTCATCAGGTAGGTCTTCCACAGCCTTGTTCAGTTTTTATGTTAAGGAATTGTTTGCTCATTGGTCCTATATTAAAGATTTAATTTTGTCATTGTATCAATCTGCATAGTCTTTTTAAACTCTCCTATTTACATATATCTATGATGATAAAGCACAATTTGGATTATAGATTATAATAAAAGAAAACAAGACCTAATCCAAATAATTTATTAGTGTGTGACGTTTCGGCAACAACATTGTCACCATCATCATTTTTTTTTTTTAAATTCTTTTGTCTGATGATGGTGACAATGTTGTTGCCGAAATGTCACACACTAATAAATTATTTGGATTAGGTCTTATTTTCTTTTAATATATCTATGATGAATACTATAATCAGTGAAGACACTACTCTGCTTATTTACATAATGTAATTAAGAATATTTATATTAACTTTATGAATACATAACAAACCTTCAACTGACTAATTCTTATTATAATTCAAATGTTTGTCGAATCCCTCAATATCAGTCTATTTATGGTACAATTTGGATTATAGCTTAGACCATGGGGTCGGTAAACTGCGGCTTGTGAGCCACATGCGGCTCTTTGGATGTGAAGCTGTTTATATAGTTCCATATGTAAATATTATTTATGGGATTACTATTTATTTTTGGCAAGAAAAAAATTTGTGGCTCTTTAAAAAACTTTGAAATTTTGTAATTTTTGACTTTTCCAACTCAAAAGTTTGCCTATCCCTGGCTTAGACATACAAGGTAATAAGACCAAATACAAATAAAAAAGCTGTTACTGAAATGTCACACAATTTTTATAATTTAGTCTTTTTACCACACATTAATTACCACAAGGTAATAAGACCAAATCCAAATAAATAAATAGTGTGTGACGTTTGGGTAACAGTGTTGTTACCATCTTCAGACAAAAGTACTGAATCAATCAGTCATTCAGTACTTTTGTCTGAAGATGGTAATGATGCTGTTACTGAAACATCACACACTATATATTTATTTGGATTTGGTCTTATTACCTTGTGTTTATAATCTATAACCCAAATTTTGTGCCTTATATTGTTGGTCTTGTTACCTTCTGTACCAGCCAATTTACTTTAATATAACCAGCTATAATGATGAAGCACAATTTGGATTATAGATCTTCTTCTTCTTTCTTATCTCCACTCAATCATATTAGGATATCAAGTTGTGACCCTTGATGGTGTCTGTTTGACAACCATCATGACTGGGTGAAGTAGAATGCGTCTGCCTTTGTCATTAAGACTGGGAATACTACTCAGTGGCAGGCCGACTTAGCTCCAAAAGAAATGGCCGCCTCTGACATGAGGAACAGACCCCATGTGCAGCCGCTCCTAACATGGAGTACAAACACTGCTTATCCTGTATCTCTGGATTAGGGGCCCTTACAGGGTACTATCAGCCGGGCCAGCTGAACCCAGGTTTTTTACCGAGCTTGTTACTGCTCCCCCTCCCCCTCCACGTTTTAGTAACAGATGGTAACAATGCTGTTACCGAAATATCACACACTATTTATTTGGATTTGGTCTTATTACCTTGTGTTTATAACCAGCTATAATTCCACACAGACTCTGGTAGAGAAGATGTCCCCTGAGGTTTCACCAACACATCCTCCATGTACTGACTCTGGTCCAGGCAGGACCCATGACCATCCTGACCACGGACTGCACACCCAACTGCCAGCTGCCGGCCCATGGACTCCAGCTCATCCAGGCTCTCTCCAAAGGATCTCCGGATGAAGTCCGTGCCTACTGCAGGTAACTCCCATACATCCCTCTGTTGTGGAGAGGTCCAACGTGGTCCTTGTTTCATTGTTGAGATATCATCTCTTAGACTCCATGACTTTGTTACATGGAGTGTTGAGGCAGATACAATTGAAGATTATTTGTTGGTTGGGAGTTTGTTTGGAAAAATATACGGTTAAATCTCAACCAATTATTTATTTAGTTTCCAACACAAGGTAATAAGACCAAATCCAAATAAATAAATAGTGTGTGATGTTTCGGTAACAACACTGTTAACACTGTCTTTGGACAAAATGATTCAGTACTTTTGTCTGAAGATGGTAACAACGCTGTTACCAAAATGTCATACATTATTTATTTGGATTTGGGCTTATTACCTTGTGTTTATAATCTACTAGCCGAATGACCCGGGCAACGCCCGTGTTATACCCGATTGAATGTTTTGATTCAAATACTATTTGTTACAATTATAAATTGGCGCCTTAAATAAATGCATATATTAGTTAATAACTATAGCCTATGTGCTTTATCTGTCTATGTACTGTTGGCTTCCGTAGGTGTCTCACTGGGAAAAAGAAAGAGAGGATTCCATTTAGTTATTAACTAATATATGCATTTATTTAAGGAGCGACCCGCTCCAACACAATAGTTACAAAAACCAAAAAAGCGAGTGGGGGGGCCAAAGTCAAAAACAAAGTGTCTCGCGTAGTGGCGGCGCCATCGTGCCACGTGATCGTAACCAACCAATAGGAGAGCGCCATTCCAAATAAAAAGCAAACGGTGACAGAGATGATGACGCTCGTAACTGTATATAGAATAATCCAAAATGTGCCTTATATCGTTGGTTACTGATGTTTCAGTGACTCTGTCATTCAGGAATGATTCTCCCTGAGGAGAATGACAGGAAGTCAATAAAACATTGGAAACTAAGATAAGGCACAATTTGGATTATTCTATATACAGTTACGAGCGTCATGCGTGGCCTCTGTCACGGTTTGCTTTTTTTTTTTGGAATGGCGCCCTCCTATTGGTCGGCTACGATCACGCCACCTTTGCCCCCCCCCCCCCCCCCCCATCATGCCCCCCCCCCCCCCCCATTTCTGTAACTATTGTGTTGGAGCGGGTCGCTCCTTAAATAAATGCATATATTAGTTAATAACTAAATGGAATCCTCTCTTTCTTTTTCCCAGTAAGAGACGCCTATGGAAGCCAACAGTACATAGACAGATAAAGCACATAGGCTATAGTTATTAACTAACATATGCATTTATTTAAGGCGCCAATTTATAATTGTTAACAAATAGTATTTGAATCAAAACATTCAATCGGGTAAAACACGGGCGTTGCCCAGGTCATTTGGCTAGTAGATTATAAATACAAGGTAATAAGATCAAATCTGAATAAATCTAAATCTAATTCTAAATAAATAAATAGTGTGTGATGTTTCGGTAACAGCGTTGTTACCATCTTCAGACAAAAGTACTGAATCTCAGTAAAATTTAGTACTTTGTCTGAAGATGGTAACAACGCTGTTACAGAAACGTCACACACTACTTATTTATTTGGATTTGGTCTTATTACCTTGTGTTTATTGGGAGCTAAATAATTAATTGGTTGAGAGATGCAGCCGTATGTTTTCCCATCCTTGGACACTTTTATTTTTCCGTTTATCATTACTCTTCACAATTCCACTTTCATACTTCATCCTTAAAGTTAGAAATAATCTCTATTTCTCTTTAAAATAAATTATGATTTTTTGTTTAAAAGAAACATTCGCGGTATAATTGCAATTTTTGTTTTACAATCATAAGCCGCATTATATTGTATTTTAAAAATATTGAATGAGTTTTTAATTTTCCCCAGCACACAATACTCATGCATACACACCGAGCTCTTTGCCGATGTTTTACTTGTTTCAGATCACTGTGCTCCAGTGTTGACCAACTATGGCGGTGGCAGGTACCTGTGTCAGAACTTCCCCCGTGTGAGGGATGGCCATGGGCGCTCCGTGCTGCACATGGCGGCCTCCTATGGCTCCAGAGCCGTGGTGGAGTGGCTCCTGGACTGCTGCCATGCCAACCCCAACATGTCGGACCTGGAGAACGGCTGGACTCCCCTCCATCGCAGCCTGTACTACGGACAGCTGGGGTGTGCGGCCTTCCTGCTGGAGGTAGGTAGAACCTGCTCACCTGGGATGGCTGCAGTGTGGAATCATCTGATAGAAATATTATGATGCATTATCTGTTATGAAAATTTGAAACTATTATAGACGCGTATGATTCTTTCAAAACAATTTCTACTGCCTTTACTAGACAGTAGACATTATTTTATTTTTGAAAGATTGATAAAGCACAATTTGGATTATAGATTATAATACAAGAAAATAAGACCTAATCCAAATAATTTAATAGTGTGTGACGTTTCGGCAACAGCATTGTCACCATCATCAGACAAAAGAATAAATGACTATTCTTTTTATTCATTTGTCTGATGACAATGTTGTTGCCGAAACGTCACACACTATTAAATTATTTGGATTAGGTCTTATTTTCATATAATATTTTTGAAAGAATCATACGTGTCTATAATAGTTTCAAATTTTCATAATAGAAATATCACAATAGTTTATCTAAAATAGGATGTGCCTGGATCTGTTAAAGAAAAAAAAACATTTTTTTTACAAAATATTTCGAGCGATTGCTTTCTCTTTATCCATTTATTGAACAATTTTGACTCACACTTTCACAATAGGTTTCTTTTATTGAAAGACTGAGGGAAGCTTGTTGGAGAATAAAAGTTGGGGGGGCTTTCAGTGATTTTAATAAATAGTTTAATAATTTGTTTAAATAACGTACTCAATTAAGGGCGGCCCCAGGAAATCTAAGCTGTGGTTCGATAAGGACTGCTATGATATGAAAAAACTGGCAAAAGAAAATCTGAAGAAATATCGTAAAACAAATAGATTGGAAGACAGGGAATGTTATGTTTCTTCCAGAAAGAAATATCTCGCTTTATTGGATCTAAAAAGGAAAGGCTTTGATAATGAAAAACAGGAAATACTCAGAAATGCTAAAGACTCAAAGACCTTCTGGAAAACTATTGCGCTCTACAAAAGCACATCTATAATCCAAGGAGAAATAGCTATACAGGACTGGCTGAACTTTTACCGCGAACTAATGACTACAGAGAAAAATTTGAGAATTTGTAATTTACATAATGTGATTTCTCAGAACGATCCTATATTGGACTCAGAGATAACCAATGCAGACATATACAAGGAGATAGCTGGTTTGAAGAGTAACAAGGCATGCAGGCCCGATGGCATCCCCAATGAAGTATTAAAAATACTCCCTGATTCATACATACTGCTGTTGAAACAACTCTACAATAGTGTTATGACGACTGGAAAATACCCAGCAATTTGGACTAATTCCACTATACACCCAATCTTTGAAAAATGGTTATAAGAACAGCCCCTCCAACTACCGAGGTATTGCACTGATTAGCAATGTATCAAAGCTTTTCACATCAATCCTAAGATCACGACTGGAGGAATGGGTCGAAGGAAGAAGGGTTATACCCGAAAACTAAGCGGGATTTAGAAAAGGAAGATCATGTATTGACCATATATTTACACTAACTACTTTAATCCAACTATCATTAAGAAAAAATAGGGGAAAACTATATGTCTTTTTTGTCGATCTAAGGAAGGTATTTGATACTGTACCTCACTCAATACTTTGGAAAAAACTTTACAACCTAGGCATAAGTTACCAATTCATAAGTACGATCAGAAGTTACTACGAACAAGCAACTATAGCTATCAGATGGAAGGGATCATTTACGGAAAGTATTAAGATAAACTCGGGAGTCCTCCAGGGAGAACCACTTTCCCCACTGCTATTTATATTATTTATCACGGACTTAATCAAAATTTATAATAATTCAGACCTGCCGAGTGTAAATTTGCCAGAATTTGGAGATATCCATTTATTGCTGTACGCCGACGACATAGCAATTATAGGTGAGTCCAGGATGAACCTCCAAAAGAAGATCAAAATACTGAAAGAATATCTCGATGAGAACTTAATGACACTGAATGAGTCCAAGTCAAAGATTATGGTGTTCCGTAATGGAGGTAAACCCTCAAATAAGGATAGATGGTTCTGGAATATGATAAACCCATAACAATAACTTCAAGATATACATACTTGGGATTCCCTCTGACACCAACAATAACAACTACTCACCCGGCAAATTACTTTAAAGGAAAAGCACTTACAGCAATTAACGCCACACACCCAATATTAATAAAATCAAAAGCAAAGTCAATAAATTTATCAATCAAACTCTTTGATACAATAGTGAGAGCTGTCCTGATGTATGCTGCTCCATTGTGGGCAACAGAGCATAAAGACTTACTGGACAGTATACAAGACATATTTATCCGTAGGTTCCTGAATCTGCCCAGATACACTCCAGGCTACATAATCAGATTAGAAACCGGTCGTATCTCATTGAGTGTAACAGCTTTAAAATTAACTCTGAAGTATTGGCTGCAGGTGTTGAATATGAGCAGTGACAGATTGCCGCGTATATGTTTTAATAGAACACGGGAACTGTCTAATGCTTCGGGCACACCCATCGGTTTCATTAAAAAGCTCACCAATCTGCTTAACAATAATGGATCCCCTGCACTTGTTTCCTGTGATGATCCTGAAACGCTGAGGAGCGCGATTACAGGGCTCTTAAAAACAGCGGCAGACCAATCTATTCAAAACGACCTTACAAGAATGGATAAATCTAAGCTATACTCTCACTACAAAGACATTCACATATCTTTCATGACGGAGGGATACCTTTTAGGGGATTTTCCTTTCCCGGTTGTAAGACTACTCGCACAAGTTAGAATACTTTCAAGTTTTTTTAAAGAAAACCACACCAAGATGCTCTGCGGTGAGGACCCGATTTGTACCTTCTGTAATTCAAAACTAAAAAAATGAAATCACTCACTATATTTTTGATTGCTATGCTCTGAAAGAAGAAAGAAGAACCCTTATGCTCAAAACTGGGCAACTCTGTGCTTCACTTCCATCAATAATTGACAATATGACCCAGAATAAGTATATTGCTACGGCGTTTTATGGTTTCCACAAGTCCATATCTCAGAAGAAGGCCAAGTGACACTCACTCCTCACTTTCTTACTGCTACTCTTTTTGTGTTGCTTTTCTTGCTTCCTTCTTTCTCTTTCTTGTTTTTTTCTTTTTCTTCTGTATATATCGTTATTTCCTTTGTCTCACTGCTTTGTTCTTATGCATACCTCTGATGAATCCTGTATAGGGTCAGTGACCCTAAATAAAGGCTTTTTGTTGTTGTTGTTGTTGTTGTAATAATTTGTTTAATAGTCATTTTGAATATAAAAAATGAAAACAAAGCATGAGAGAAAGAATGTTTCATTTACCCATTAAACAAACTTTTATTTTCTTAACTAGTAAATTAAATTTTATTGCCCTCTATCGTTAAAATTTTTACACAAATAAATTTACTGGCAATGCGTTTCTTTTTTAAATCTCTACAGACCTTACTGCAATGAAATGATTTAATGAATGAGAGGGCTTGGCTCATCAGTAGTGAACCCTCTCAGCGGTTTCGCCAATTTAGAGCTCTAATATTGTATTGGATCATTCTGTTTATATATGCTACACTGAAGGTTGAAATCTTAGAAATGGTATTTAAGTAAACTATGGACATAAGCTTTTAAGACAGTAGAATTACATATAAATATTTGCATCGAGCAATGCTCTTCCGCAAACAATAAAGACAAGGCCAGTTAGGCATAAATTGATATAAAGCAATAACCCACCCTGTAAGGGCTCCAGGGATACAGGATGAGCAGCGTTTGTACTCTATGTTAGGAGCGGCTGTACATGGCGTCTGTTCCTCATGTCAGAGGCGGCCATTTCTTTTGGAGCTAAGTCGGCCTGCTACTGAGTAGTGCTCCCAGTCTTAATGACAAAGGCAGATGCATTCTACTTCACCGAGTCATGGAGGTTGTCAAACAGACACCATCAAGGGTCACAACTTGATACCCTAATATGATTGAGTGAAGATAAGAAAGAAGAAGAAGAAGAATAACCCACCATCTATATATAGCAAATGAAAGAATTAAAGCACGAATGTTTCTTTTACACATAAATCAAACTTCTACTGTCCTTACTGCGATAAAAAAAATATTGTGAGGGCTTGGCTCATCAGTGGTGAACCCTCCCAGTGGTTAAATATTGGTAGGGAACAAATTGTCCATATTTGTTTAGTTAATGTTTGACTATATTGTAAGGTAGTAAATTAGGAAAGACAAACTTCAGGATGACACAGCTGTTTATTTAAGGAAAAAAACAAAATCAACATAAGATAAGCAATGAAGGAAGTTTCCAGAGCAGTAAAATCCCTATATATATAAAAGTCAGTGTATATATGTATATATGTATGTATGTATGTATGTATGTTTGTTTGTCAGCTATGCACTTCCACACTATGTAACTAATCTGACTGAAATGTCAACAGTATATAGAGTAGAATCTGGAAAAACTTATAGTGAAAATTTAAGGTCTCTATCCCGAATATTCGTCGAGGTATTTGCAAATTTGCCCTTTCGCTTGCAAGCAGCGCCTCTAGCGGTGAAGGTAATATCAGCTGACCTAATGTACATGTAAAGTTTGGAGCGGGACACAAGAGTGACATCCACGGCGCCAATTTATAATTGTAACAAATAGTATTTGAATAAAAACATTTAATCAGGTTGTGTTGCCCGGGTCATTCGGCTAGTATAAATATAAGAAATGAATAATCTGCATATAAAATATAAAGAGAGTATGTTGCGCTTTGCTACATGTTACCATCACAGGATGTGGGTGCAGCGAGGAGCCAATCTGACCCTGGCTGACCTGGATGGCTGCACTCCCCTGGACCTAGTGACCTGGGACCTCAAACATCGCTGCCAGGGTGAGATACTCACTTGGTGGCCTGAAACTCTCACAGCCTGTCATGGCAGTCTCTTAGGACCACAAGTCTCTTGCTGATGACAAGTGATGTTTATTATCATTATCTTTACCTATTCTCCAAGTACACTTGGTACCTACCATGATAATCATGGTGGGTAGTTAGCAACTACTTTTACTCCAAGTGCACCACATGTCTACACATGTAGCAAGCCGTTTGACTTTTGCATTTACAAGTATGACAGAGCTCTATCTTAGTTACTTGCACTTACTGATGGGGTTGGGCTTTAGCAAGAATCTGGGGTCATTGAAGATTTTGTTTTTTCCAGAAAAAGTTTCCAATACAGGATTCAATCTTGGGTCATGGGTGTTGAGAATTGTTTTGTCCTTGAGTAGATTTTGGGGGAACATACAATTGTGCCATTATATAGTTAAAATTTTAGTTCTGTGAATATTGAGCCATCCTCATAATTATTGTATTTTAAACATAAATTTACTATAGTAAAATATAACCTCTAGTAAAAGTCCATTGAAATACTAGATAAATAAATTAATTGATAAATCCAAAATAAGCCTTATTTAGAAAAAAGTTTCAATTGTGTCAAAAAATTTCATTACTTTAAAATAAAGTGAACTTTCGAAGACTCCTTTATCTACACCATGGCAAGATATTTTTGTTTCAAAGTTGACAATGCACAATTTGGATTATAGATTATAATAAAAGAAAATAAGACCTAATCCAAATAATTTATTAGTGTGTAACGTTTCGGCAACAACGTCTGATCATGGTGACAATGTTGTTGCCGAAACGTCACACACTAATAAATTATTTGGATTAGGTCTTATTTTCTTGTATTTGTTTCAAAGTGTTGTGTCCACAACCCAGGAGTGTTGGTGCAGGGAGCAGGGAGGTCCTGGAGGCACACATGTGCGGCACCAATGTCAACTACACCCTGGGAGTGGGCCGACCTGAGGCTGTCACCCATCCTGAGCCTGTCAAGTCCCTGCCTGGGTCTGTCCTCCAGGTACCCTAGTATTGATCTCAGATGGGAATTGATAAAGTTAAGCCTGTCTATAGCGCCCCCTCTAAATAGCGCCTTCCTCTCTATAACGCCCAATTTTAAACATTTTGCATTAAAAGTGACCTGTCTATAACACCCTATTTTGGTGAGTCCCAAGAGGAGGCACTATAGACAGGTTTAACTGTATTAACCCCCACAGTCCAATATCTCCCAATACTTTTCTTTATTTGAATCTTGGCATAAACTCCTTTTTAAGGCCATAATACAGTAGAACTACCTCCCTGTAAAGGACAACACCTAATTGCAGAGCCAAAGTGTCCTTTAGGGAGACGTGTCCTCTTACCAGAAAGTTGTTAAATAGTAAAAATGATAATTTTTTCCAAATAAAAACTGACCTTTATAGAGAGATATTCCTCTAGTGCGAGTGTCCTCTCATGGAGGATGTAATAGATAAGGTAAAACAAAATACACTCATGGACAAAAACTTAAGGAAGTTGTACCTTTAAGCATGTCTATCGAGACAATAACTCTGAAAGATATTACAGTGACCTTTATTGAAGACACACCAGATAACCAAGTATGAACAAAATTGCCTCTGTCTCCTTAAAAAAAGTAGATGACCACTGACATCAAAGACTTTCCACTTCCTTAAGTTTTATCCACGAGTGTAAATCAGATGAAATAAAGACTCAAGCTGAAACTAAGTAAAATATATATAAAAAATATGAAATTGAACACAAAAAATAGGATGTCAATTTAAAATTTTGTATATACAGAAGAACTACCTCCCTGTAAAGGACAACACCTAGTTACAGAGCCAAAGTGTCCTTTAGAGAGAGGTGCCCTCTTACTGGAGAGTTGCTAAATAGTAAAAATGGTGATTTTGTAAATGAAAACTGTCCTTTGTAGAGAGGTGTCCTATAGGGCAAGTGTCCTCTCATGGAGTATGTTCTACTGTATATGCGGCGGGGGGTGAAATTTTGTTATAAATGCCGGGGTTGTGTTGATGGTGTAACCAGCTTACAAAGTTCTCGGTAAAACTCAATGTACGAATGGTTTTGTTGATTTAAAAAGGGGGAAACTGAAGCCCTGTTGTAACTTTATATGGTTCTATTTTACCTTATTCATACATTTAATATAGTTACATCCTTTGTATGGAGCCAATTAATATAGCACCGTGATGGAACAATTATATATTTTATTGTACCTCAACCATTCTGTGTATTTATGTATACACAGATTGTAACTATATACAACAAGCTCTTGATAAGGCACAATTTGGATTATAAACACAAGGTAATAAGACCAAATCCAAATTATTAGTGTGTGAAGTTTTGGTAACAGCATTATTACCATCTTCAGACAAAAGTGCTGAATGAGAAAAATATCACAGCATGTGATATACAACATATATACAACAGTAACTATTTAAAACATGTGAAAAAATGGTACAAATGTGACATTGTACTGGGATAAGGTGCATAAATTAAGAAAAAGGCATCTCCTTATCGTGCAACTGAAAGTTGCTGATGGCTTGCGCCATCTATCGGAATAAATATCAACTATTCTCGTTGATTTTTAATTATTCCAGAATTGGCCAAATACCCATTCTTGATTAATCAAGAAAAGCTAACCACGGACGCGATGGCGCAAGCCATCAGCAACTTTCAGTTGCACGATAAGGAGATGCCTTTTTCTTAATTTATGCACCTTATCCCAGTACAATGTCACATTTGTACCATTTTTTCACATTGTGTAGCGTTCTCACGCAAATCTGGCCTTAACTACCCGTTTCATGATTTTTCAGGATGCCTTAATGACCAATTTTTTGGTAGTTGAGGTACAGCTTGCACCACGCTGACGAGGGCCAACAGCCCGAAACGCGTACGTGGTTAGCTTTTCTTGATTAATCAAGAATGGGTATTTGGCCAATTCTGGAATAATTAAAAATCAACGAGAATAGTTGATATTTATTCCGATAGATGGCGCAAGCCATCAGCAACTTTCAGTTGCACGATAAGGAGATGCCTTTTTCTTTATTTAAAACATGTTGTGGTAAAATTTCTAATTCAGTACTTTTGTCTGAAGATGGTAACAATGCTGTTACCGAACCGTCACACACTATTTATTTATTTGGATTTGGTCTTATTACCTTGTGTTTACAACAAGCCCTGTTCTCCTTCAACAAGAAGTATGTACCATAGTTCTCCAGTTTAACCTCCAAGCTGACAGAATGTGATATAAGCAATGGTGGTCCGTGTGTGCAGGTGTCCATGGGCAAGTTCCACACCATGTTCCTGACAGCAGGGGGCAAGGTGCTGGTGTGTGGCCATGGTCTGGGAGGCCAGCCCACACTGCTGCAGCCCACCCCGCTCCCCCTGCCTGCTGCTGCCCTGGCCGTGGCTGCAGGGAGAGATCACTGTCTGGCTCTGTGTGCGGACAACAAGGTGCGTCACCTGTCCTGTCTTGTCTCTCTGGTGTCACGCCAGCTCCCCCCAGGTGTATGGCTACGGGGACAACAGCTGGGGCCAGGTGGGATGTGGTCCGGCCCAGAAGTCCGTGCTCCAGCCTCTGCCGGTGCTGCACCTGCCTCAGGCCAGGAGTCTGGTGGCCGGGACCCACTTCTCTGCGGCCTGGAGCCTGGAGGGCGGCCTGCACACCTGGGGCCACAATGCCGGCCAGCTGGGTAGGTACTGCCAGTGGTCTCTTCTTCTTCTTCTTTCTTATCTTCACTCAATCATATTAGGGTATCAAGCTTATAAAGCTTGAGATCATGACTGGGTGAAGTAGAATGCGTTTGCCTTTGTCATTAAGACTGGGAGCACTACTCAGTGGCAGGCCGACTTAGTTCCAAAAGAAATGGCCGCCTCTGACATGAGGAACAGACGTCATGTACAGCCGCTCCTAACAATGGAGTACAAACGCTGCTCATCCTGTATCCCTGGATTAGGAGCCCTTACAGGGTACTATCAGCCGGGCCAGCTGAACCCAGGTTTTTTAACGAGCTTGTCACTGCTCCCTCTCCTCCTTTTTCATCCGGGCTTGGGACCGGCAAAGGCGGAGTTTAGTGCCAGTGAACCTCACTGACTATTTTTAGCACCTTGCTGCTACCCAAGTCTTGGTGGGTTTGACCTGAGCTACTAGAGAAGGTTAGCTTCTCTTACACTGATATTTTTTAACCTCATATTATACCTCAACACTCATGGACAAAACTTAAGGAAGTGGAAATTCTTTGATGTCACCGGCTGTCTATTTATTTTTTTTGAAGGAGACAGGTACAATTTTGTTCACACTTGGTTATCTCATGTCTTTAATAAAGGTCACTGTAAAATCTTTCAGAGTTATTGTCTGAATCCCGAGATACATGATAAAAGGTACAACTTCCTTAAGTTTTGTCTATGAGTGTAGTCTTTAATAAAGGTCACTGTAAAATCTTTCAGAGTTATTGTCTGAATCCCGATATACATGATAAAAGGTACAACTTCCTTAAGTTTTGTCCATGAGTGTACATTGGAATCTCAATATTAACTTGGTTATCACATCATAGTTCTAAAGACCCAATTGTTTTAACTGTGGTTATAACAACACATTTTTTTTTTAGTTATAGTGAGGTTGCACGGCAAGTTTTCCTTTTTCTTCCTTCCCAACTTTTTATACTTGTTTCTCTGTTGAAGTCCTTGTAAGACTGAAGGTCTAAATCGATGCTGTGTTTATACTCAATGTAGATGAGAATTCTGTAGTACCATAGTTCTACCCCAGCTGCTACAGGGTATGTCTGCAGGACACACCCACAGGAACCCCCACCAGGCCGCCCCGCGCTCCGTCATGGCGCTCCACCACCATGTCATCTGCCATGTTGCCCTGGCCCCGGCAGCCATGGCTTGCTCCGACTCCAGGAACACCATCTTCCTCCTGAGGGACTTCAAATGTCACCGGATTGCCAGGTGTGGACTTCCTCTCTGTCATCAGACTGATTGGTTCTCTGTGGCCAACTGAGGGGATTGTAGAGCAGCCTCTCTGTACAGTTCAGCACCAAGGACAGATTATAAATAACAACACCATTAGACTGATTGGTTCTCTGTGGCCAACTGAGGGGATTGTAGAGCAGCCTCTCTGTACAGTGCAGCACTAAGGACAGATTATAAATAACAACACCATTAGACAGTAGAATATAATGAGAGCTATGTCTTATATGCTTCTGGTTTACAGCCATCTACCCCAAAATAAACACAAGGCAATAAGACCAAATCCAAATAAATAAATAGTGTGTGATGTTTCGGTAACAGCGTTATTACCTTCTTTAGACAAAAGTACTGAATGAGAAATTTTACCACAGCATGTTTTAAATAGTTACTGTTATCAATGTGCAAACTTGATAACAGTAACTATTACTGTTACCGAAACGTCAAACACTATTAATTTATTTGGATTTGGTCTTATTGCCTTGTGTTTATAATCTATAATCCAAATTGTGCCTTATCATTACCCCAAAATATATCAAATATCTTGTGCTGATTTTAAAAATATTTTTCTCCAAATTGATAATCAAAAGATGATTGATATATTATTTGATGGCAACATTCCGTTGCACAATCATAGGGTGTCCTTCCATTATTCTACTCATCTGTCGTACATGTCACATAAATGTCCAGGTATGTCAACACACAGAGGGAGGACCAGATTGAGAGACTCTGTGCCCTCGGTGGAGGTCGGCTGGACAAGGATCCGTCGGACTCCACCCAGGAGTCAGAGTTACGGATCCTTCTGCTCAACTCTCATGGCCAGGTCAGTCTTCCTCCGGACTTATGTTTCCTTCTCTCTCTGTCAGCTTTCTCTGTCCAACTGAGGAGTCCGGGGAAACCTCTCTCTCACACAAGTCCTTACAGAGGAACCTCCTCTTGACATCATAGTTCACTAGTCTCAATGGTTCTAACCCATTCAGTACTTTTGTCTAATGATGGTAACAACACTGTTACCGAAACTTTACACACTTTTTTTTTTGTTTGATCTTATTTTATCGTGTATTTATATTCTATAATCCAAATTGTGCTTTATCATGAGATGGCTATAACAACAGCCTGGTCTCAATCGATGTTGTTATTGCCAATTTATTAAATGTACATTGCAACTTTCTAATTTCCCATCAAATTTTTGAACAACTGGTGCATTCAATGATGGCCTGCCTGTCTCTTAAGATTTAAAACCCATTAAAGCTCACCATTTTCTGGTAACAATCTTAAATGTTAAAAATAGACAGGAAAAAAATCGACTGCAATATTTCCTTTTATTAGTTTATTATTATAAAAGGAACCATTTCAGATAATTTTTCCATTCCATTTTCAAAAAATGTAATGTTATAGAATTGTACCTAATGTAATTTCTGGGTTGTTTCATCAGTGAACTGCCTTTCTTGAAATAATTGAAATCAAGATAATAAGTTTCAACCCCCCACACTGATAAAACTCTGTTTACCTTACATCTCTGAACACTCGGATTTTCCTGGAAAATCTCTTAAAGATTTCTTGAAAAAAGCCATGGTCCACCTGTGCTGTGTGAGCAGAAAAACTTAAATTGACTTGTTCCATTATATGTATGTTCCATATGTAAATAATACCTGTTTTTTTCCTCTTTTCGCTCTCCACTTCTCCCATCCATATTTCCAAATCCATATTCTTATTTTCCATAGGATCATTCAAATAATAATCTGTATATATTTACCATGTGTATATAATCTTTCTCCATTTTTACCCCTTTGTATATTTCCCACTTTCATAGGTTTCTCCGTCTTGTAACCCCAAGGAGAATCCTCTGTAAGACCTGTGTGTCTTAATAAAGGTTTCGTGTGTGTGTGATAATTAGTTTCTTTATTATAGTTAGCAATAGAGTTGGTTCTGTGTCCCGCAGGTCTACCTCTGGAGTGAGACTTCTCCTGCCCTGCGCACAGTGACTGTGAGGACCATGACGCGGCCCATCTTCCTGCGCGACATGGTGACTGCGGGTCCGGGCTGGGTGCTGGTAGGAGAGGATGGCCGTGGGTACCGCGCGGTGCTGAACAGAGCTCAGCTGCGGGCAGTCCCTGTGCTCCGGGTGTTCCGTGCCTGCCGCGCCGTGGCCGACCCCTCAGGCCACAACCTGACCTTCCTCCAGTCCCACATCCCTCCCCTCAAATCTTGCCCCGTAGTCCCCCAGGGTCGGCCCCTGCCAACCTCCGTGAGTTTATAATCCAAATTGTGCCTGATCAATAGTTAAGAATATTACTTTCAACATTATTTTGGTGGAATCTGGAGCTTTCGGAGAATTTTCCTTTGTGTGCTCAGACTGAGCAGAACATGGTCTGACTGAGCAGAACATGGATCAAAGGCAATTGAGCAGAACATGGATCAAAGGTTATGTAAATGAAGCTTGCATATTTGCATATCAAGATAAAGGCATCTCCTGATTGTGAAAAAAACTAAACCAACTTCTTGATGAATCATGAAAGGGTTTTTGCTGATTCTGGAATAATTAACAATTTGTTGATATTATGAAAGATGGCAACTTTTAGTTACACAACCAATTTCTTAATTTATCCACTTGACTCCAGTACACTTTTGTTTTATTTTCACATATTTGCATATGTTGATTTAGAGGAAAAAAGTAGCAAAGAAAAAGGAAAAAATATATTTAACTATATAAAATAAACTAAAATATAAATGTGCTTTAGTAATGTAGTTTTCATGTCTCAGAGAGAGGAGATACTGAACATCTAAGCCCATTATTATTGGAACATATTTTACTGAGATTACATATACAACATGAAACTTTGTGCCATTTTGAATTCTTTCACCTGGAGAATTTCAAGTTCTGTAGAAGACTGTCACATGATAGGTTTGTTGCTGTAAGGCTTCCATTGAAATTAATTAAATGTCTTGACTTTGAAGGTGTTGGTCAACATTATAGAACCATGTGTTATTACAGTAGTTTTTATAACATCACAAAGTCCCAAGTTTTAAATTCCAAATGTTTTAGCCATGGTTACATTTGGATTTTACATACAACAGTTCCTGTGGTACAATTTGGATTATAGATTAATAACACAAGGTAATGAGACCAAATCTAAATAAACAAATAGTGTGTGACATTTCGGTAACAGCTTTAACACAGGATGGTAACAAAGCTATTGCTGAAATGCGCACACTATTTATTTATTTGGATTTGGTCTACTTCTTCTTTCTTATCTCCACTCAATCATATTAAGGTATCAAGCTTGAAATTTTTGATGGTGTCTGCCTGGGAAGAGTAGAGCTCATCAATGGATGAGTCAATACAGTCAATAATGTGATTAGTCTTGATACCTTGTAGTTCTATCCTTTATGTCTTCTAGTGAGATTGTCCTCCCATGGAGGTTCAACTGACTGAAGGTCTTAATGAAGATATTGATGGATTGAATGATCAATGGAAGGACAAGGAAAAAAGCCCAGTAGTTCCAAATGGCTGTGTCCCAGGTGTTGGAGCTCCTGAGGAAGTTCAAGAGGAAACACAAGGGGTGAGTTGAGGCAGCTGAAACTTCAGCAGCTGACGGCTGACTGTGGCAGCTTGGGGGAGGACACGGGCTTCAGGCTGGCCTTCCAGGGGGCGCTGCTGCACTCCAAGCTGTGAGTGTCTGACCCCCTGCTACATTGTGTTACCCTGTGGTACACTATGTTACCCTGTGCTACCCTGTGTTACACTTTGTTACCCTGTGGTACACTCTGTTACCCTGTGTTACACTATGTTATCCTGTGCTACCCTGTGTTACACTTTGTTACCCTGTGGTACACTCTGTTACCCTGTGTTACACTATGTTATCCTGTGCTACCCTGTGTTACACTTTGTTACCCTGTGGTACACTCTGTTACCCTGTGTTTCACTATGTTACCCTGTGGTACACTATGTTACCCTGTGGTACACTGTACTACACTATGTTGCCCTGTGCTACCCTGTGTTACACTGTACTACACTATGTTATCCTGTGTTACACTGTACTAAACTGTGTTACACTGTACTACACTATGTTACACTGTGGTGTGTCCCAGTGTCAAGTCCAGTGACATCACCCTGGTGTCAGAGGACCAGGTCAAGTTCTCCTGTCACCAATCCATCCTGGCGGCCAAGAGTGACTACTTCGAGGCCATGTTCAGCCACTCCTGGAGGGAGGTGGGTTCTGTGGATTCCACAACTCTACATTGTTGTTCTCTCAACTTGAGATAATTTTCTATAGCAACACATCTTTACCCATGTACAAACTGGTGAGCTGTCAAGTCAAACAGCTCTTCTCTGGGCACTTTGTGACTGCCAGCCTGGATGGCCGGGCATGGTATATACACCAGGTTCAAACTTTGTATAGTGTAACATAAGAGAGATTTCTAGCAATGAAACAATCTTATATATGAAAGGAAACTGTAATAAACATTTTTATTTAGATAATAAAAAGGCATATATTGGGTTGAATAAAAGATTTGTCAATATTTCAGTTGGCTGACGCCAACCTTTATCAAGACATTACATTTTGTATAAAAAAAACTCAGCACCGCATGGCGTCATTATGATGCTTTTATTATTGTTTATACACTTCATTAATGATGCGGTGCTGAGTTTGTTTATACAAAATATAATGCCTTGACAAATCCTAGTACACGTGGTACAGGTCATGATAATCATGGTGGGTAGAAGTAGGCGACTGCTTTTACTGTAAGTGCACCACATGTCTACACATGTGAAAAGCAGTTTGACTTTGCACTTACAAATGTGCCAGAGCCCCATTTGGTTACTTGCACTCGCTGGTGGGGTTGGACTTTTGCAAGAATCGGGGGCCATTGGAGCTTTTTTTTTTTTAAACAAAAAAAAAGTGTCCAATGCGGGAATTGAACCCGGGTCATAGCGGTCGAAAACCAACGGTTTAGACCATCCTTCCACCGACCCCCTTTTGGCAAATAAATATTCAATCCAATATATGCCTTTTTATTATCTCAGGATTATAAATATGGGGATTGTTCTATTTTCAGAATTAATTTTTATTTTCAAATAAAGTACCTACACTCCTTACAGCGATGGAAAATTATGATGCCTGGTTCATCAGTGGTGAGCATTCCCACTAGTTTCCCCAGTCTATCACACAAACAAATCACTTCTAATAGCTCCATTACTGTATTGGACAATTCTGCCTATATATCCGACACTTGGGTATGGTATTATTCCAACTAGGGACATAGAGAACAGTAGAATTACATTTAAAACAATTTTAATTATTAGACAGGACTCCTGATTAAGTTTGAATGCACAGATTCAGTTTAGGCTTCCTGACTCACTGCTTAGCTGGAGTCTCAGCTACAAATCTCCACTTCAACCTCCCATATGTCTCCTTGAGGTACAGTATAGTTACCTCCCTGTAAAGGAAAACACCTAATTGCAGAGCCAAAGTGTCCTTTAGGGAGAGGTGTCCTCTTACTGGAGAGCTGCTAAATTGTAAAAATGGTAATTTTACAAATGAAAACTGTCCTTTGTAAAGAGGTGTTGTTTAGAGCGAGTGTCCTCTCATGGAGTACTGTATATGATACTGATGTCAGCCATACTTGTCCTGTACCTCGTGTGGTGGAACAGAACACCGGACTGGTCAAGCTCCACTACTCCGCCATTATCCTGAACGAGCTGCTGGAGTTTATCTACACGGAGGACTGTGCAGCACTGACGGCAGGTGAGCGAGCCGCCAGTGTGAGTGCCGTGTGAGCCAGGTGTGTGTCCACAGACAACCCCAGACTGGAGGTGATCAGCCAACTGCTGGCTGCAGCAGACGAACTCTTCCTGGTGCCGCTGCGGCTCTCCTGCGAGTCTCTCATCCAGTCGCTAAGTCAGTTCCTCTAATGTCTGCCATGTGTGTGGGCAACCTTAGTTTAGCTCCAACTTACACTGATGTCAACTCAGGCTATGTATGTTCAGTGGAACCTCCTTATAGCGCACCCACATCTTTTATAACATGGTCATCTTAATTCTAAAGCCCCAAATTGTTCAAACTGTGGTTTTAACACAAGGTAATAAGACCAAATTCAAATAAATAGTGTGTGACGTTTCTGTAACAGTGTTGTTACCATCTTCAGAAACATCACATACTATTAATTTATTTGGTCTTTATCACCTTGTGTTTATAATCTATAATCCAAATTGTGCCTTGTGGTTTTAACAGTAACATGGTTAGAACAATACAAAATCTTTTTCCCAAGTGATGGCAAGGTTCAACAAAATTATGACATTAAATTTGAGGATTATTTTTCAGGCTTGTTATAAAAGAAGGTTAGCTATATCCCTTGTGTATTTTTTTGAAGTTTTATTGAATCAACAAACTGTTTGTCATTTGGGGGAAAAAAAGCCAAATGATTGGCTTCTTGTCTACTTCTTTTAATTACCAGATCTCAAGCTTTCAGGTCATCGATGCTTTCCTACTGGATGGCGTCTGTTAGAAACAAAGATCTATTTGTACTCTATGCATTGGTTTACTGAAACTTGTTTCAAAAAGAGAATATTTACATATGAAGCAAGTGGAACATATGCAAATGAAAGCCAAGGTGATCCGATATTAACAGGATTTACCCAAGAAACCTATGCCTGGATGTGATTTCGCAAATAATATCAAATCTGAAGCTATAATTTATAGAAAAAATATATATTTTATGACAAGACCACATCCAAATATATAAATTATGGTGTGACATTTTGGTAACAACACTGTTACATCATGTATGTAGGATTTGATTAGGAAGAAGCTGGCAACACTGAAGCAAGAAGAGCAGAAGACTGTTATGATGGCAACTGAGGACAAACTTTTTACTTTCTTTTTAATTTTTTTGAATTGTAAAATTAAAAATAAATCCTTTTATATCTATTCCTTCTCTTGTATAATTTATTTGGATGGGGTTTTGTTACTGGTATATTTATAAGCCATCTACCTTTTACCAATATATTTTGTCTTTTTTAAAAATGTAGTTTTAAAGAGGTCCCTGTGGCCTACTTTGGAATATTTGGTCTGAACTTTTACTGGGCCTTTGGGAGGTCAGTGGAAGGATGGTCTAAACCATTGGTTTTCAACTACTACCACCCGGGTTCGAATCCTGCATTGGACACTTTTTTATAATTAAAAGAAGAACAATGGCCCCCAATTCTTGAAAAAGTTCAACCCCACTAGCGAGTGCAAGTAACCAAACAGGGCTCTGGCACATTTGTAAGAGCAAAGTCGAACTGCTTTTCACATGTGTAAACATGTGGTGCACTTACAGTAAAAGCAGTCGCCTACTTCTACCCACCATGGTTATCATGGCCTGTGCCACATGTACTAGGGATAATAATAATAATAAAAACAAAACTGGATCTTTTGGTGTTGTACCTTGGGCTGTTCCACTCCCCAGACTTACCCCCTGTCTGCTGCAGCCACTCCCAAAAATGCCGGTGAAGTCTTGGAGCTGTCCATCATCTACCGCGCAGAGCACCTGCGTGACGCCACACTCCACTTCATCTGTCACCACTTGCCTCTCTTCCTGGAGACCAGGTAGGACTGACTCCCTCTGTGTTCCCGTGGTTTAATGTCAGTGTAGGTCCCTGGCAGCTCTATCGGACCAGGCACTCTCTCTGCTCTCGGATCACTACCAGACTCTTGTAAGTACCATTATTATACATGCAATAGATTGTTGTAAGTACCATAGATGACTACCAGATTGTTGTAAGTACCATAGATTGTTGTAAGTACCATAGATTGTTGTAAGTACCATAGATTGTTGTAAGTACCATAGATTGTTGTAAGTACCATAGATGACTACCAGATTGTTGTAAGTACCATAGATTGTTGTAAGTACCATAGATTGTTGTAAGTACCATAGATGACTACCAGATTGTTGTAAGTACCATAGATTGTTGTAAGTACCATAGATGACTACCAGATTGTTGTAAGTACCATAGATGACTACCAGATTGTTGTAAGTACCATAGATTGTTGTAAGTACCATAGATGACTACCAGATTGTTGTAAGTACCATAGATTGTTGTAAGTACCATAGATGACTACCAGATTGTTGTAAGTACCATAGATTGTTGTAAGTACCATAGATGACTACCAGATTGTTGTAAGTACCATAGATGACTACCAGATTGTTGTAAGTACCATAGATGACTACCAGATTGTTGTAAGTACCATAGATGACTACCAGATTGTTGTAAGTACCATAGATGACTACCAGATTGTTGTAAGTACCATAGATGACTACCAGATTGTTGTAAGTACCATAGATGACTACCAGATTGTTGTAAGTACCATAGATTGTTGTAAGTACCATAGATGACTACCAGATTGTTGTAAGTACCATAGATTGTTGTAAGTACCATAGATTGTTGTAAGTACCATAGATTGTTGTAAGTACCATAGATTGTTGTAAGTACCATAGATGACTACCAGATTGTTGTAAGTACCATAGATTGTTGTAAGTACCATAGATGACTACCAGATTGTTGTAAGTACCATAGATGACTACCAGATTGTTGTAAGTACCATAGATGACTACCAGATTGTTGTAAGTACCATAGATGACTACCAGATTGTTGTAAGTACCATAGATTGTTGTAAGTACCATAGATGACTACCAGATTGTTGTAAGTACCATAGATTGTTGTAAGTACCATAGATGACTACCAGATTGTTGTAAGTACCATAGATGTATACCAGATTGTTGTAAGTACCATAGATGACTACCAGATTGTTGTAAGTACCATAGATGTATACCAGATTGTTGTTGTACCAAAGATTGTTGTAAGTACCATTCCAACTTGGTTGAATGTCCTTGCAGATCACTGCACTCATCTTGTGAACTTATAAATTCACCCACATGTGAAAACTTTAGTAATAACTCTTTAATTCATACCTCAATAATCAATTAATATTCCCACTAGCTCAGATTTTTCCAGGGTCTTATCAGAAGAAGAAGTTTAAAAAGGCCCAAATAAAAGTTGTGGTGGCAGACAGGAGCCAGGGACTACCGCAGGCTGACCCCCAGTCCGGACGGACCCACAGTCCAGGAGCTCCAGGAGGTGCTCAACAGCCAGCCCATGGACTCCAGTCTCCACCTAGAGCCGCTGAGCCACCGGCCGCGCAGGCCGACTCACTCCTCTTCCCAGGTGGTGGCACAGGTCAGTGGGGCAGCAATAGTATTTTGTGAAAATAGCACAAAAGTGAATTGTACTGGGATCATTGCCGCAGTGGGGCGCTGGTTATGAGTGAAATTGGCAAATTTGTAAATAATTCTGAAGATATTTAAGATAGGGACCTTAAAAACTGACTATAAGTTTTTCCAGATTCAACTCTATATATACTGTTAAAATTTCAGCCAGATTAGTTATATATTGAGGACGTGCATAGCAGGAAACATACATTGACTTTTATATTTATGGAGATACCCTCTCCTTTCAACATCCACATGTTTGGGGTGAAGCTCCAGTTTCAAGCATACACTCTCCCCAACTCCAGGGTTGATAGTTGCAGCAGGCCCCAGAGCCCCCACCTCCCACTCCCCCTGTCCCTGTGTCCCCGCCACAGCCAGCCCCCAGCCCCAGACACCCAGTGGGCAGGGCCCCCATCTCCCCCAGCACCATCCTGGAGCCCCTCACTAGTACCCTGGTCAATCTGCGGCTGTGGGGAGAGGAGTTCCCGGACCTCAGCACTCCGGATCTCAGCACTTCCCCTAAACCTCGGAGCTGGCACCACGGCACTGGTCCCAGGCTCTCCCAGCAGCAGCGCAAGCAGAGGTCTCGGACCTCTTCTCTGCAGGAGTCCGTCAGTCCAGGGTTGGTGGATTTCTTGTTAAACTCTCTACTTTGAAATGTGTCAGAGGGCTGGCCAAGACAGGATTCAACCAAGGGATAAGATTTTTTGGTTAAATTAAAAAAAAAAAAAGGTTGAATTAAGTAGGTGTTGATTTAAATTATCAATAGTTATATTAAAGAGGTTACACTGTAAATTATTATTTATTTGGCTAACCCAGCAGGTTCCTGGAGCCACGTACAGAAGTCACCCGGGCTGACACCCAAGTCTTCTAGGTTTCATTTACAATGTCAGTGGATACATGAGGTACGTCAGGCAGTTTTATTTCTTGGGAGATTTTCTAGGGATGCTGGACTGAGGTTGGTGGTCCTCGGGGATCTTTGGCTTTGGAAGGTTGGACAGGTGAAGAGAAGGTGGTCCATGGTTTAGTCTTTGCCTTGGCAATGGGGGCAAGTTGGGCCTTCCTTCAACCATACTGTAAAGGTATCAAACAAGACAGTCACCCTTCCTGTCAAAATAGACACTAAAACTAAGAGCCATGTCTGCAGTCTAGTGGACTCTAGGTCGGTGACCAAGCAGCCACAGAACCTGTCACCAACCTGACACAATATTGTGACATTGTCATCTACTGGTGGCACTCGGTGACCTTCCTTCTGATAGATCAATAGCCTCCTGACAAAATTTCCATCTATCTATAAATTTATATGTACCAAAAGTGGTACCTCTCCCTTTAAAAATGAATTAAAATAATATATTTGATTTATCAACCTAGTACAAAATTCGAAACTATTTTAAAGGCATAAGATTCTTTTTGAAATTAAACAATTTCTACTGCCCTTACTGCAATGGAAGAATTAAAGGGAGGGCCTGGCTCATCAGTGGTGAACCCTCACAGCGGTTTCGCCAATTTAATCTACCATACCGCTGTTATATTGCATTTTTGGAACTTCCTTTTATAGTGATACTGTTGCTAGACTCTTGGAATGGGTATTTTAAAAGAACTATGGACATAAGTTTTGAGGACAGTAGAATTACATATAAATATATATAGTACAAAATGTAACAGGGTGATAATGAATGAGCCACAACTCCAGTTCAAACATTTTCACAACAACTCTCGTAGTGTGTAATGAAATCAAAGCTGTACTGAGAACCATGGCATACAGGTGGTTGGCTTTGTGTTTATTAGAACAAGTGTTGTGGCTCTATCAATCCCTATTACATCATGTACTGGGAGATAAATGTTTTATTTTAAAGAGACTTTTGGTAAAAGCTACTTTTGTTATAATGATGAAGGTTTAACAATGGAATCAACAATTTCCATATAAAAAAATGTTCCAAAGTGACAGAAATGTGTGTGCAGGACTTCCCCTACGGCACCCTCGGCCTGGGGAACACAGGAGCCTTCGCTGTAAGTTCCTGCAACATCCTTTCTGGAAATCATGGATTGTTCTTAAACCTTTTAATAGAGAGAGCATTTTACAATACAGTAGAACATACTCCATGAGAGGACATTTACACTAGAGGACACTTCTCTATATAGAGACAGTTTTCATTTGCAAAATTAACATTTTTACTATTTAGCAACTCTCTGGTTAGAGGACAACTCTCCCTAAAGGATACTTTGGCTCTGCAATTAAGTGTCCTTTACAGGGAGGTAGTTCTACTGGACTATTAAAAATATACTTAAAAAATTATAAAACAAAGCCATAATACTCTGTGAAATTACTTTTTATACCTTGGCCCTGCTTCTTACCCCAGTTGGTTGTGAGTGAAAAGAATGATAGACGAAACATCACTTGGAACCTAGATTGTTAAACTATGTCGTTGACATCTGAAATAATTGGGATATAGGGAGTTTGGAATTATCAAGTTTTTAACCAACACAAGTTATTAAGACCAAATCCAAATGTGGGATGTTTCGGTAACAACACTGTTACCATCATCAGGCAATAGTTCTGAAAGAGTAAAAAATATCATAGCATATTTTTAAATAGTATTGTTATCAGTTGTGTAGTTACCTTGTTCACACAACTGGTAACAGTAACTATTTAAAAACATGCCATTTTTCTCATTCAGAACTTTTGTCTGATGATGGTAACAATGTTATTACCGAAATGTCACACACAATTTTTTTAAAATTTGAATTTGGTCTTATTACCTTGTAGTTCTAATCTATAATCAAAATTGTACCTAATCCGGATTTTCAATCAGCGAATGCTTTTTTCACAATTTAGCAGCCATATCTCAGTACAGTTTGTGTGTGCATTGTGAAGAGTTGCTTGTTCAAAATAATACATTTTTATATAGAGGGAGTATCTAGGATGAGTGCACCTTGGTTGACCTCAGAGTTGGTTACTTCCTTCTCCAGCGCCACTCTACTATCACTGGAATCTCATCTGAAACTTGATTTGGTTATCAGGGATGGTGTGTGAAGATGGGGTTTGTTCTAGGAGCTCCAGATGCCATTCTGGTGTTTGTTCCAGGGATGATGCCATTGATGTTCTGGTGTTTGTTCCAGTGATGATGCCATTCTGGTGTTTGTTCCATGGATGATGCCATTGATGTTCTGGTGTTTGTTCCAGGGATGATGTCATTCTGATGTTCTGGTGTTTGTTCCAGGGATGGTGCCATTGATGTTCTGGTGTTTTTTCCAGGGATGATGCCATTGATGTTCTGGTGTTTGTTCCAGGGATGGTGCCATTGATGTTCTGGTGTTTGTTCCAGGGATGATGCCATTGATGTTCTGGTGTTTGTTCCAGGGATGATGCC
This sequence comes from Cordylochernes scorpioides, assembly GCA_030710605.1. Taxonomy (NCBI): domain Eukaryota; kingdom Metazoa; phylum Arthropoda; class Arachnida; order Pseudoscorpiones; family Chernetidae; genus Cordylochernes; species Cordylochernes scorpioides. Next base: position 71,658,505 of record CP092882.1, read on the forward strand.
ATTGATGTTCTGGTGTTTGTTCCAGGGATGATGCCATTGATGTTTGTTCCAACTTTGATGCCATTGATGTTCTGGTGTTTGTTCCAACTTTGATGTCATTGATGTTCTGGTGTTTGTTCCAGGGATGATGCCATTGATGTTCTGATGTTTGTTCCAACTTTGATGCCATTGATGTTCTGGTGTTTGTTCCAGGGATGATGTCATTGATGTTCTGATGTTTGTTCCAGGGATGGTGCCATTGATGTTCTGGTGTTTGTTCCAGGGATGATGCCATTGATGTTCTGATGTTTGTTCCAACTTTGATGCCATTGATGTTCTGGTGTTTGTTCCAACTTTGATGTCATTGGTGTTCTGGTGTTTGTTCCAACTTTGATGCCATTGATGTTCTGGTGTTTGTTCCAACTTTGATGCCATTGATGTTCTGGTGTTTGTTCCAGGGATGATGCCATTGATGTTCTGGTGTTTGTTCCAGGGATGATGCCATTTATGTTCTGGTGTTTGTTCCAGGGATGATGATGCCATTGATGTTCTGGTGTTTGTTCCAGGGATGGTGCCATTGATGTTCTGGTGTTTGTTCCAGGGATGATGTCATTGATGTTCTGGTGTTTGTTCCAACTTTGATGCCATTGATGTTCTGGTGTTTGTTCCAGGGATGATGATGCCATTGATGTTCTGGTGTTTGTTCCAGCTTTGATGCCATTGATGTGTTTGTTCCAGGAACTCCAGCTTTGATGCCATCCAACAGGAGCAGCTAGAGGCTCTGCAGTTCAGCAAGAAGAGCCGAGTGAGGCCGTTCCACCACATCATGGTATGTCTGTGGCTCCATCTCTGGGCAAACTTCTGGCAACATGTTGGGGTTTCCAAGTTATATGTTTTATTACACAGTTATAGTAGAACCTTTCTCTAAAGGACACTTAGTTACAGAGCCTAGAGGACACCTCTCTACAAAAGACAGTTTTTAGTTTGTGTTTACTAATTAGCAGGTCTCTGGTAAGAGGACACCTCTCTCTAAAGGACACTTTGGCTCTGTGACTTTTTTTTTTTTTTTTTTTTTTTTAAGTTGCATAGCCAAAGTGTCCTTTAGAGAGAGGTGTCCTCTTACCAGAGAGTTGCTAATTAGTAAACTCAAACTAAAAACTGTCTTTTGTAGAGAGGTGTCCTCTAGTGGGAGTGTTCTATCTCACGGGGCTTGTTCTACTGTATAGAATCCCCATTTTATTAGATTTTTTTACACCCATAAAAATGGAATCCAATCCCAGAGGACAATTGAGAGGAAAGATTGTCAATGAGATAGTGGAGGACAGCAGGGAGGGAAGTCCGGGAAGGAATTGATGTGTTCGTTATATTGTGACCAATGGGCAATTTTAAAAAATGACATTCAGCGCCATTCAGAAAATCTGTTAAAATTCTAATCCTTATTTTTTGTAAGACACAATTTGGATTATAGATTATAAACACAAGGTAATAAGACCTAATCCAAATAAATAGTGTGTGACGTTTCGGTAACAGTCTGAAGATGGTAACAATGCTGTTACCGAAATGTCAAACACTATTTATTTATTTGGATTTGGTCTTATTACCTATCCTTATTTGTTGTTGTTGTATTAAAAAATAAATTCTAAAACCAATAAATAAAAATATTCAAAATATACATTGGAAGGGCTTGGCTCATCAGTGGTGAACACTTCCTGAGATTCCTGGGGAAGATACCACGTGATACTCCAGTAGTTTGCCTGATGCAATCTCAATGTTCATTGGTTATGAGCTGGCGCCTTGTTGGGTGGCTGGCTGGCACTCTTCACAGTTTTATTTGATATTACTACATCATTGTGTCAAGTTGGTGTGCTGATTCATTTTGGGCTGTAGCCCTATTTTATGTATATTGAGACATTGGGTATCACTGCATATATATGTGCCAAAAGAGGCACCTCTCCCTTTGAATGTACATTAGAACGATGGCACATCATCACCTTAGTTAAACCAGTGATGATAAAGTGACAACACCAGTTTTGGCAAATTCACACAGAAAGCTAACAACCAGTATACCAGGGTTTTGGTAGAACAGGGTGGGCGGCTTCATAACATCCCACGAGATTGGAATTGGTTGAATTTACCAAAGAGGTGTTTAAAGTTGGTGAGGATTTTGAGGCAAGAATACAACATGGGGTAGAGGATGGTACCAAGAGAGGCACCTCCTATAATATGTTCTGAAAATAGAGAAATCCATTATTAAATCTTTAGATAATAAAAATACATATATTGGATTGAATTAAAAGATTTATTTGACAATATATGACGTTATATTATATATATATGTCAGTCGACAGGATCTTATCGCATATTTATATATACTAAAGCACAATTTGGATTATAGATTATAAACATAAGGTAATAACACGAAATCCAAATAAATAAATAGTTTGTGACGTTTCGGTAACAGCGTTGTTACCATCTTCAGACAAGGTATTATACAGTCCTTTTGTCTGAAGATGGTAACAACGCTGTTACTGAAACGTCACAAACTATTTATTTATTTGGATTTGATCTTATTACCTTGTGTTTATATATATATACAGTTAAACCTGTCTATAGCATCCCTCTAAATAGCGCCTTCCTCTCATTTTACATTAAAAGTGACCTGTCTATAGCATCCCCCCTCTATAGCAACCTATTTTGGTGAGTCCCAAGAGGGGGCGCTATAGACAGGTTTAACTGTAATTTTGGATCTAAAATAAAATAAAACATTTTATTTATAACAAGATGCCAATATTTCAATAGGCTATACACCTAACTTTGTCAGGGATTTTCTTGTTTTTAAACTGTTTTGATTGATCACGCGATGCCTTCACACGATGATATATAAAATATTTACAACTATGGGGCTAAAAATTCAAAATATATTCATACAAATATAAATAAACTATAAAAATTAAATAATAATATAATGAGTCCTAATAAGTATAATGAAAGAATGTTATGGCACATTTGTAAGTGCAAAGTCGAGCTGCTTTTCACATGTGTAGACATGTGGTGCACTTACAGCAGTCGCCTACTTCTACCCACCCCACCATGGTAATCATGGCCTGTACCACGTGTACTAAGGATAAATAATAAAAAAAAAAAAGAATGGTAACTAGATTGGAACTGTGTTGTTGTTGTTTCTTATCCCCTGGTGTAAAGATTACACAAATTCCATGGGGGTGTAAGGGTGCAGCTTTCGTTGATCATGGCACCATGATCCAGGCATACTTTGGTGAAAGTCTGACTTTGCCTGTAGTTTGAAGCCGCTCCTGACATGGAAGAAGATGCTGCCAACTCTAACATGAGTACAGATTGGAACTACTGTAAATATCAATGTGGTGTTGTAGGCAGAGGAGGAGGCCATGGAGGAGCTGGCTCACCTCTACCACCTCAGGTACCCAGATGAGAATATCCGGGTGGAGCGGGTGGTCAGGACTCTGCCCAGTCCCATCTGGACCCGGACTTCCATTGTTGGGGATTAAATGTTTATTTTTGGGTTATACCTGGGTGTGACATGGTGGAACATACTCCCAGACATTTTTTTTTTGCTTATCCCTAGTGCACGTGGTACATGATCAATGATAGCTGCACCCCTATACCTCATTCCATGAGATCATGAACTCGTGGAATTTCTGTAATCTTTACACAAGGGGATAAGAAACAACAACAACAACAACACATGGTACAGATCATGGTAATCAGGTGGGTAGGCGACCCATACATACCAACTATCTATACCACAGGGCACAACTTGGATTAGAAACACAAGGTAAAACAAGACCAACTCTATATAAATAAATAGTGTGTGATGTTTTCGGTAACAGCATTGTTACCATCATTTTAGTACTTTTGATAATGGTAACAATGCTGTTACTGAAACGTACGTTACACACTATTTATTTATTTGGATTTGGTCTTGTTTTACCTTCCCCCCCCAGAAGGTGTTATTCTTTGACAGAAAATATGACGACACATTCACCATTCCACTCTAATATTGCCTATATATTTGGTACTTTTGAGAAACTGAGGTATTATAGATGATAAGGCACAATTTGGATTATAGATCATAAACACAAGGTAATAAGACCTAATCCTAATAAATAATTAGTGTGAAAAGTACTTTTAAAAATAGTATATTTCATCAATTTATTAGCGTGATACTCCTGTTGAAGGACTGACAAGTCCGAAAACTTGAAAATAAAAAGTTGAACAAGAAACTTAGCCCTGGAAGCTTTATTTACTTTATAATAAAATTAATTTTGTCTGATGATGGTAACAATGCTGTTACCGAAATGTCACATTTTATTCATTTGTATTTGGTCTTATTACCTTGTGTTTAAGGTATTATAGGAAAATCTCATTGTAAGAAGAGAGAAAGACCTGCAATGAGCTGGCTAGAAGGGATCAAGAAGGTCACCAGAAGGTCACTAGATGAGCTGAGAGTGATAGCCTCTAAAAGATCAAATTGGGGAATATTTGTCCCTAGTGTCACCTAAAGTCCAACTCAACCTGAAGGACACCAACAACAACAAGGAAACTCTAGGCCCAAGTGTAGGAATCTACACTCATGGACAAAACTTAAGGAAGTTGTACCTTTTAGTATTATTTTAAAATAAAAAAGATAGATAAGATTTCTGTTGTTTTGGATCATATTGATGATTATGCTATGGTGGTGCAGTCGTGGAAGAGATTATAATCTTGAAAATAATATATAGTCTTGATTAGAGATTTCTTTATTGAGCTGAGGAATGAATTCAAATGAAAAAAATAATTTTGTACAAGTACTGCCTGGCTTAAGGCGTAAGAATAAATAAAACAAAATACTATTTACATAATTACAAACATGTTTGAGTCGACCAACGGGGAAGAACAACAATGTGATTTTATATGGGAAGCATGACCTCTGGCGGCCAATTTAACAGAATATTTTTATCTATGATATATATTTTTAAATAAAACAATATCTTAATATAACATTTTAAATAATATCTTAATACAACATATATATATTGGGATTCTGAAAACTCTGAAAGATATTACAGTGACCTTTATTGAAGACACACGAGATAACCAAGTATGAACAAAATAAAAAGGAAATAGATGACCGGTGAAATCAAAGACTTTCCACTTCCTTAAGTTTTGTCCATAAGTGTCTATAGAGAGATAAAGATGATATTTGTGGGTGAATCAGTCCCAAGACTGGTGCACAGTCTACTCATGGATGTTCCAAGATGTTCGCTCTATGGTCTGAAATGTTTCTCTCTTCAGCCGGTCCAGAGATGTAGAACATCATCTTGATACCCTGGGGTCTTTAACATATCCTTCAAACAATGTTTTTAGCAATAAATCATGCCTCAGCTCATTGACTATCTACAATTCAGTTTCCGCTGGCTCAGTATTTCAATGAGCCATCTGCTCTCCTCTCCTGCTAGTGTTAACATTTGCGACATGTCTCCACGGCATTTATAACAAATGTCCCCAGCACCACATCGCACAAGCATCCAGCAATCTGACCTCCTTGACCGAGGGCATTGTCCACTTGGCTGACAGCTAGTCCACTTGACTGACAGTGTAGTCCACTTGGCTGACAGATAGTCCACTTGGCTGACAGATAGTCCACTTGGCTGACAGTGTAGTCCACTTGACTGACAGATAGTCCACTTGGCTGACAGCTAGTCCCTTGGCTGACAGATAGTCCACTTGACTGACAGATAGTCCACTTGGCTGACAGATAGTCCACTTGACTGCCAGATAGTCCCTTGGCTGACAGATAGTCCACTTGGCTGCCAGATAGTCCACTTGGCTGCCAGATAGTCCCTTGGCTGACAGATAATCCACTTGGCTGCCAGATAGTCCACTTGACTGACAGATAGTCCACTTGACTGCCAGATAGTCCACTTGGCTGACGTATAGTCCACTTGGCTGACAGTGTAGTCCACTTGGCTGCCAGATAGTCCCTTGGCTTACAGATAGTTCACTTGGCTGACAGATAGTCCACTTGGCTGACAGATAGTCCACTTGGCTGACGGATAGTCCACTTGGCTGACAGTGTAGTCCACTTGTCCGACAGATAGTCCACTTGGCTGACAGATAGTCCACTTGGCTGACAGTGTAGTCCACTTGGCTGACAGATAGTCCACTTGGCTGACAGATAGTCCACTTGGCTGACGGATAGTCCACTTGGCTGACGTATAGTGCTATGCTCCAGACCAATGTCTGCCAAAGTGGTTTGAACACTTGTTAATGTGCATAAAGAGCTAGAATCGATAGTTAAACCTGTCCCAACTTGGGCTCCCTATAAAGACAGGGTTCGGTTGGGTTAGGCGATGAGGGCGACAGAGTAAATGGTCAAATATGGGGATTTCTCATTAGAGAGGTTTAAATAATTTCGATAAATCTAATTGTAATTTAATAAATTAATCACTTGTATCTAATTAAAATAAACCAACCAGGGATATAAAATCTCAAATGTAACTCGTCTCTGGGTTATTTTCTTTTTATGATTATATTACTTTGTGTGTGTGATCTAGTAAAAATATATTTTGAGATTAATTTCTTTTTTCATTTTTAATTTGTGAATATTCAATAGGTGCCGCACAAGTATATAAAATTAATCCAAAATTGGCTAGCGGGACTGCTCCATATGTCCGTGTTCTTCCAGCTGAGAGAGCCGAGAAGCGTGATAAGACAACGTGGCCGCATACACCAGGTGACCGTTTAACACAGGTTTACAGTGGTGTACAATGGCACAGACAATTACGTCAGTCAAACACCGCAGCTAGGGATTGATCCATCGAGTTAGATCCATTCTCCCAACTTCATCGATTCCCTCCAACCAGCTCTCATCAATAATTAGCGTCCACTCTAACGTACAATCTACAAACACGGGTGTTGTGCGATATAACAAACCCATAATGACCGCTCTTACACAAACGCGATCTCGAGATGATTGGCCAGTCGCACGATGGCAGACGTCCAGGCGGGACCAGGATTCCTGTCGAACGGAACAAAGAACTTCTTCCCCGGCTACCTCAGCCTCATGACCAAAGTCACTGGATGTCTCAATCTGGAGGATTCGGGCTTCGGCCGTCGCTTCTTCTTCTGGGTCCAAGTCGTCTGCATCCTGATGTACTTGCCCCTCTGGCGCCTCTTCAGCGAGGACATCCTTGTCTTCGAGATCATACGGTACGTGCTCATGATCCTCCGCCTGGTCATCGCCATTTATATATACTTCGAAGCCAACAAGGTGAGAGACCTGCTGAAAAATCGAATTTTTACGATCAATGTGTCGGAAGCTTCTCTCATGGATCGTTATTTTGTACATTTATTTCGATTCTGGGTTTTCCTGTTCGGCGTTTATCTTGCTTACAACATAGCGGCCTACATGTTCGAATGGAAGGGCGTTCTGGTCGTGATACTGGTTGTGCAGCAAGTGATGGAGGCCAACAACGTGCTGGTCTACATCTACATCCTGTCTCGCCTGGCCAGCGTCTACCTGACGCTCAACGACAGGCTCAGGCAGGAGAACAGCAAGGAGAGGTTCAAGGAGATTCTACTGTCCTACATGGATCTACGCTCGCTGCTGAACGCCCTGAACGCCATATACTCGGTGCCGCTCATCCTCTTCATCACTATATCGTACCTCTACTTCACGGCGACCATCAAGTTCTTCAACTTCTCCCTCCTCTACTCCGTCGCCATCTTCCAGATCTACAACCTGCTCATGCTCTTCCTGCTGTTTCTCTCCGGCGAGCTGCTCAAGCTCCAGTCCGACGCCACCTACGAGATCTACCTGGACAAGCGCGTGCTGCTGCCGACCTCCCACACGCAGGAGCTGCTCAAACTGTCCGAGGTCCTGAAGCCGGGAGTCTGCGCCAAGGCTGGCTTCTACATCGACATCAACATGGGGACCTTCTTCACCACTCTCTGCTTCGTCATCTCCTATACCATGTTGTTTAAATAGACCTTCTATGTGTTGTCCAGTCCTTGTATTCTTTTATCGTGTACCTTGTCAATAAATCACTCCAACATCTCCTGGTGTTTGACACTCGGCCATCATATATCTCACTCTATGAATTAGTTATCATTATTCATCGGACATAGTTTAAAGGTGTGTTCAAAGAGTATCGCGACTTTTGTGTTTTTTCAAAAATTATTTATTTATTCATGAATACCTATTTTGTCCCCTTCAAAGTAATCCCCATGAGATATTATACCCTTGTGCCAACGGTTTTTCCAATCTTCGAAGCACTTCAAAAAATCATTTTTTTTTCTTTTTCAGCTCCTCCTTCGATGCCGTCTTTATCTCGTCAAGCGTAGCGTAACGTCGTCCTTTCATGGGCCTCTTCAGTTTAGGGAACAAGAAAAAGTCACAGGGGGCCAGATCTGTCGAATACGGTGGCTGCTGCATCATTAGTGTGTTGTTTTTGGCCAAAAGGTCGCGCACAAGCAACGATGTGTGAGCAGGGGCGTTATCGTGGTGCAAAAGCCAATTTTTGTTCTTCCACAAATCCGGGCGTTTCTGGCGGATTGCGTCGCGCAAATTGCGCATAACTTGCAGGTAATATTCCTTATTGACCGTTCTACCCTGTGGCAAGAACTCATGATGCACCACGCCCCTGCAATCGAAGAAAACTGTCAGCAAAACTTTCACATTCGACCGAACTTGGCGCGCTTTTTTCGGTCTTGGTTCGTAACATGACTTACATGAACTGTAATTTAAATATAGGGCGAAAAACTCTGTGTATGTTTTCAGAAAAGAGGAATTTAGAATAATGTCGTTTGCACAATTTGTGAATTGGCGTTTTACCTTATAATAATGATTATTATTAATTCATGACATTAATTTTTTTTGCCATTTTATTTACAGAATGACGGACAAACTTATTTGAATCACGTAAGAGAACGCCAGCCTGAAGTTAATAGTAACGGTGATAAGTACTCGTGTTATGTATTAAGGTGTAAAACTTCTTACATTGTTTTTTTGCCTCAGAAGCGGGAGAGGCGACCTTTATTTTGTTTATAGATTCTTATCCTCCCGGCAAAATTTCCATCATAGATATGGCCTAGCCACTTTACCAGCTAAACACCTCTTTCATGATTTAAGACAAATTGTGAAAAGCGTTCAAAACCTACAAATATTTCTCATAAATAAGACACAAGAACGGCCGAACCTTGACAACGGACACAAGGACACCCGAACGTTAACAACGGACACAAGGACACCCGAACGTTAACAACGGACACAAGAACGGCCGAACGTTGACAACAGACACAAGAACGCTGGAACGTTGACAACAGACACAAGAACGGCCGAACGTTGACAACGGACACAAGAACGGCCGAACGTTGACAACGGACACAAGAACGGCCGAACGTTGACAACGGACACAAGAACGGCCGAACGTTGACAACAGACACAAGAACGGCCGAACGTTGACAACGGACACAAGAACCTCAAAGTTGACAACAGACACAAGAACCTCAAAGTTGACAACGGACACAAGAACGGCCGAACGTTGACAACGGACACAAGAACGGCCGAACGTTGACAACAGACACAAGAACGCTGGAACGTTGACAACAGACACAAGAACGGCCGAACGTTGACAACAGACACAAGAACGGCCGAACGTTGACAACAGACACAAGAACGGCCGAACGTTGACAACGGACACAAGAACGGCCGAACGTTGACAACGGACACAAGAACGGCCGAACGTTGACAACGGACACAAGAACGGCCGAACGTTGACAACAGACACAAGAACGGCCGAACGTTGACAACGGACACAAGAACCTCAAAGTTGACAACAGACACAAGAACCTCAAAGTTGACAACGGACACAAGAACGGCCGAACGTTGACAACGGACACAAGAACGGCCGAACGTTGACAACAGACACAAGAACGGCCGAACGTTGACAACGGACACAAGAACCTCAAAGTTGACAACAGACACAAGAACCTCAAAGTTGACAACGGACACAAGAACGGCCGAACGTTGACAACAGACACAAGAACGGCCGAACGTTGACAACGGACACAAGAACCTCAAAGTTAACAACAGACACAAGAACCTCAAAGTTGACAACGGACACAAGAACGGCCGAACGTTGACAACGGACACAAGAACCTCAAAGTTGACAACAGACACAAGAACCTCAAAGTTGACAACAGACACAAGAACCTCAAAGTTGACAACGGACACAAGAACGGCCGAACGTTGACAACGGACACAAGAACGGCCGAACATTGACAACGGACACAAGAACGCTGGAACATTGACAACAGACACAAGAACCTCAAAGTTGACAACAGACACAAGAACCTCAAAGTTGACAACGGACACAAGAACGGCCGAACGTTGACAACGGACACAAGAACCTCAAAGTTGACAACAGACACAAGAACCTCAAAGTTGACAACAGACACAAGAACCTCAAAGTTGACAACGGACACAAGAACGGCCGAACGTTGACAACGGACACAAGAACCTCAAAGTTGACAACAGACACAAGAACCTCAAAGTTGACAACAGACACAAGAACCTCAAAGTTGACAACGGACACAAGAACGGCCGAACATTGACAACGGACACAAGAACGCTGGAACATTGACAACAGACACAAGAACGCCCGAACGTTGACAACAGACACAAGAACCTCAAAGTTGACAACGGACGTCCGAAGGTTGACAACGGACACAAGGACACCCGAGCGTTGACAACGGACACAAGGACACCCGAACGTTGACAACGGACACAAGGACGTCCGAAGGTTGACAACGGACACAAGGACACCCGAACGTTGACAACGGACACAAGGACGTCCGAACGTTGACAACGGACACAAGGACGTCCGAAGGTTGACAACGGACACCTGAACGTTGACAACGGACACAAGAACCTTAAAGTTGACAACGGAGACAAGGACACCCGAACGTTGACAACGGACACAAGGACACCCGAACGTTGACAACGGACACAAGGACACCCGAACGTTGACAACGGACACAAGGACACCCGAACATGACAACAGACACAATAACGACCGAACGTTAGCAAATAACACATGTTTATTTATTAATTTCACCACACAAAACGCGATACCCCGGTATGTCAGTTACATCCAACCAAGACTCCACTACAGTCTACGGAGGTGTCTAGTCAGCCATCTACAATCCGCTCGTAAGACCGTTATCCATCAATGGCGCAGATTATTGGTAATTGGCTGGAAGTGTTGTTTATTGCCCAGGTAATGTTGTGGAAAATTGCCAATCGCTCGATTCGCCGGGTTCGCTGCACACGCTGCCGTACAGTCGGCGCTTCACTAGCGCACATTTCAATGGTGGGAGATTTCACGCGGCCGCCATAAAATCGCATTACAGAGTCAATATCCGGATTATAAAAAGCTATCTATTAACAAAAATGTTTTAATCAATCCAATTTAAGCACATACTGCCTTTAAAAATATTATTAATCTCGTAAAAACGCACTTTATTGAATCGAAATACATAAAAAATAAATACGTTTCTCGAATATCGATGATTCAAATGATGAAATAATAAAAACCGAATATTAATTTAAATATTTTGAGATTTTCCACTTTTTGTGTGCGTTAAACTTCGATTAATTGCAATAAACACAAAAATATAAAATTTTCTTTAACAAAAACAAAAACGAAATAATTAGAGAGTCATATCTTTTTTTTCCTTGCTGATACAGGATTTTATATTTTTGATTCCATTAAAATTAACACACAATGAATTAATTAATAATTAAATTTAACACACACAGAGATAAAAATCCCAAAATATTAGCATAACTCTGTTTTTTTCTTGCCATCACTTGAGTTAAAGCCGCTATAAGGGAATGGAGCTAGAGAAAAAAGGGAATGATTGGAAATCTCCCCACATTATTGAAGGAAGGGAGTGTTACTAGTTAGTGTCACTATACAGTGGGGTTTATAGTTATCGTTATATTGATTTACGTCAGGAAGGTTCATAAATGACGCCACAATCTGATGTATATAGTTGTTTATTTGTTTTGCGTGCCTTGTGTTAATAAATTAATCTCATAATTTAGTCTGTGAAAATAAAAATATTGGACTGGTGACCAAAAAAAAAAAAAAAAAAAACTGAAACGAGATGGCTTAATGTTATGTAGGTTTATGTAATTAATTGTGACGTTTATGTAATTTTGATCTTCATTGAATAAAATATATTAATTTTAAATGTGTTTCAACCATCGTCTGTAAGAAAACCTCTAATTAAAATTACCGTTAGGTGTAAGCAGAGAGCTATAGGGGAAAAAAAAACAGAAAAGTGAAATTAAGAGGTTGTATAGTGATTAAAGATCTAGTCATGGATTGTTCTATTTTCAAAAATAAATAACTATTTAGCGCTCTTTCATCAATTATTAATTTAGAATAAATATGTGTCTTCTTCTTCTTTCTTATCTCCACATTGGGTGAAGTAGAATGCGTCTGCCTTTGTCATTAAGACTGGGAGCACTACTCAGTGGCAGACCGATTTAGCTCCAAAAGAAATGGCTGCCTCTGACATGAGGAACAGACGCCATGTGCAGCCGCTCCTAACATGGAGTACAAACGCTGCTCATCCTGTATCCCTGGATCAGGAGCCCTTACAGGGTACTATCAGCCGGGCCAGCTGAGTCCAGGTTTTTTAGTGAGCTTGTTACTGCTCCCCCTCCTCCTTTTTCATCCGGGCTTGGGACCGGCAAAGGCGGAGTTATAAAGATGTGTAATTATATGAAACAAATGATGGTTCACGTTCTCCCTAAAAAGTGTATTTATTCAAGAAATGGCACCAAAAGGCTTTATTTAATTGCTTTGTTTTTCAAAACAACTTCCTACTGCAATTAAATTATATTAAATTATTTATATGTACTAGACGGGTGCATATCTACCCGAGTGATATATATTTAGATAAGATTTTTTTTATAATTGTTTGTTATTAGCATTATCTATTTGTTTGCATTAGCATAATTTAATCGTTGATAGAGGGCGCTGTTCGTGAGCTAAGTAGAATAATTTGAATATATAGTTTTAATAATTGATTTATATATTTTTTAAAATAGCCTATCGTCTTCCCTGTATTTTTTTTTACCTATGTATGGAAATTTTGGTTTGAATTAGTGAACTACTGCGAATTTGTATACCGGACATACAAACAAACAAACATTCATTTATATATATAGATATATGTTACAATATGTTTATAAAAATAATTTACTTTTAGGAAGGTTTCAAACTAAGTACAGACCTGGAGCCTTATTCCAAATGAACACAATTTGATGTCATTGGATGTTACTAAAGAATATAAATCACTCACCCTTAGGCTTAACAATAAAGGCCTTTTACAAAAAAAAAAAAAAAGCATTAGACGCCCCGTAACTATTTTTTATATATTCCATTTATTATTTAATATATTTTATAAATGTTATAGTAAATAGAAATAGTTTTTCGGCGTCTTATGTTTTTTTTTTTTGTAATTTGTCGGACTCGGTAATCCTGAGATAATGAATGGAGTCCTTATAATTGCTGCATCAAACTTAAATCACTGAGTCATTGTACATCAATCTTATTCCATCGCGTTTTACGTAACTCCGCCTTTGCCGGTCCCAAGCCCGGATGAAAAAGGAGGAGGGGGAGCAGTAACAAGCTTACTAACAAACCTGGGTTCAGCTGGCCCGGCTGATAGTACCCTGTAAGGGCTCCTAATCCAGGGATACAGGATGAGCAGTGTTTGTACTCCATGTTAGGAGCGGCTGTACATGGCGTCTGTTCCTCATATCAGAGGTGGCCATTTCTTTTGGAGCTAAGTCGGCCTGCTACTAAGTAGGGTTCCCAGTCTTAATGACAAAGGCAGACGCATTATACTTCACCCAGTCATGATGTTTGTCAAGCTTTACAAGCTTGATACCTTAATATGATTAACGTGAATATAGAGGCTGCCTGGCCGGCATTCATATTTCTTGAAAAAAGACACCTCGGCCAGTATAAATCTTTTTATTACCTCGACGTTTCGACAAAAAGCTTTTGTCCTCGTCAGGAGCAAAACGTTTGTCGAAACGTCGAGGTAATAAAAAGATTTATACTGGCCGAGGTGTCTTTTTTCAAGAAATATTAATATGATTAAGTGGAGATAAGAAAGAAGAAGACGTTTTACGTACAGTTACTTTATACTGCGGTGTCAGGCCTGCAGCAGTGCAGGGGCGATTTCATAGCATTCAACGAGTGGAGTTATGGAATCATTCGATTTTGCCAATAAGGTGTTTAAGCTTGTAGAGTGAATACCAGGCTAGAATATGGGGGTGGGGGTCATAGCCCGACACCATGGTAGACAGGATGTTGGCTTCTGTTCGGCCCAAACTGTGGCTCATTCTTTATTAACACATATGCAAATATATTAGATAAAATATAATTTATTTTACCAATATTTCAGTTGGCTGAACGCCAACCATTTCAAGGTATAACAACCTATTTATGTAACCAACAAACAAAGTTATGTGGCGCTGAATTTTTTTATTGACATAAATACATTGTTATACCATGAAAAAGGTTGGCGTTCTACCAACTGAAATAATGGTAACAACATTATTTTTTGTTCCATGTCTTTTTAATTAAAAAAATATTTATGTCTGGGATATTTTATTCTTATACTCAAAGATATATACTTCTCTCTATTATTTATTCATTTTTATACCTATTTATCATTATACTAGCGGATGTGTACCCGGCTTCGCCCGGGTTTTATCCGAGTGAAAGTTTGCCTAACGAATATTTTTGATAATAATATTCGGGAACACAGAATATTATGATAATAATGATAATTATATTCGTTACGTCATATATTTATATAATATAGCGGATGTACCCGGCTTCGCCCAGGTTTTTCTCGAGGGAATGTTTGTAGTCTAGTAATAAGAAAATATACTACACCTAAAAACTATCAGAGAAAAGAGAAACCACGGAAGGTGAACAGAAAAATGCTTACAATGGATGTATATGTTTACGATATCAAGTTAAATAAAAACAAAGATAAAATTTGCATATGTTGGTCACTATAAATTTGTATATTTGTTAGGCGAAATTAGAAACATGATAAAACAATATGAATATTTTTTAGATTGAGATTATTAGCTAGTATGTAAAAAAATTAACTCTGTTGATTTTTTTTTGTATTTAATCGATAACAGCGAAGTTACGCATGTTAATGTTAGGGAAAAATATTTTGATGTTAAGCAAAACCTGCTCCATCTCGTTTTACATAAATGTTGAAAATTTGGTCGAAATTGATGCATTGTAACGAAAGTTTTTAGCGAACACCACTTATGAAATTTCCATTTTATTAATATAGATTTATTTTTATACCTATTTATCATTATATAATGTTGTTGTCGTGTCCAATGAAGAGCCTCAGATGTCTCCATACATCTCTATCACACCAGCAGAAATATCCACTATCTTGGGTGTGTAAAGCTTGGAAAATGGGTGCCGCGTTGCCACGTTATAATCTTATATCTTTATAATAATCTTATTTATTATGTATTTAACCTGATATATGGACATTGAAATAAAGTAGTTTCAATCTCTCTCTCTATACTATATAACTAGAGTTATATATATACAGGGTCCATTATGAAAGTAATGAGCATAATGTTATTGTGACGCGACGATAGATGGCAGCACGGTGAAACCGTGGGAAATGTGGTGGAGGGATATGCCCTTTCAATCTATCCGGTCGTCAGTTGAGTTCGAGCAGTGTGAGGGGAGATACATGCCTCCGCTTGAAGTGTGTTTTCAACTTTTGTAACATAGCGCGATGGAGCGTTCGCTTGAACAACGATACGCCATAAAGTTTTGCGTGAGCTTGGAAAAAATGCAACTGAAACATTCCAGATGCTGCAAAAAGCCTTCAAGGACGATTGCATTTCAAGATCACAGTCTGGGAAGTGGCACAAGGCATTCAAGGAGGGCCGGGAGGAGGTCGCCGACGAACCCCGTTCAGGACGCCCAACAACGGCCAGAACTGACGAGGACGTGGATCGTGTGCTCGAAGTTTTGCGTACCGACCGTCGATTAAGCATCCAGTAAATTGCTGACACATTACACATGTCCACATTTGTGGTACATGGGATAGTGACCGAGGATCTGCAAATGCGTAAGGTCTGTGCGAAGCTTGTGCCGAAAGTGTTGACGCAAGACCAGAAAGAACTTAGAGTTTTGCGCTGTCAAGAATTGTTGGATTTGATTCAAAATGAACCGGACTTTCTGAACTCTGTAGTAACCGGAGACGAATCCTGGATGTTTGAATACGACCCAGAGTCGAAAAGGCAGAGCTGTGCATGGCACACAAAATCATCCCCACGCCCCAAGAAAGCGCGAATGAGCAAGTCACGCATCAAAACGATGATCATTGTCTTCTTTGACATCCGAGGAATAGTCCATTGTGAGTTTGTACCGCAGGGACAAACTGTAAACTCAGCCTTTTACCTGGAGGTGCTCAGGAGATTGAAACGCCGAATCGCACGCGTGAGGACTGACATTAAAGACACGGTCAAGCTCCTCCATGACAATGCCACCAGCCACACAGCCTTCATCATTACCAACTTGCTGGCCCGGAGCAACACCCCGGTGATCCCTCACCCCCCTTACAGTCCCGACTTAGCTCCATGTAACTTCTTTTTGTTTCCGCGACTCAAGAGAGAGATGAAAGGAAAACATTGGGAAACCGTGGAAAACACATCCAACACCATGTTACAACGTTCCTGAGAAGCATTCCTGTCGAAGAGTTTCAGGGTGCCTTTCAGGCGTGGCAAACGCGTCTCCGCAAGTGTATTGATGCAGGAGGAATGTATTTTGAAGAATATTGAACATTTGCACAAATTACGATCAATAAATGTATTTTGCCAGTAAATGCTCATTACTTTCATAATGGACCCTGTATATGTGTGTGAAAAAAAACCAGAAAATAATAAAAAGGTCAGGTGTTGATATTAAAAAGGCATATCCTGAGTAGGAGCACATGTGCTTTTCAGATAGCAGAAAATCACATGTGCTCCTGGTCAGGATATGCCTTTTTTATTTTAAATAAATATAACTATATATATATAGATAGTCCGATAGAGGCAGCCGCGCGGTGTATTATGGGATTACATGTAATAGATTCGATTTATTCCCCGAGGAGGAAACAGAATTAAGATGTTTTCCATAATTTGCACTCCTAAACGTCGTCTGCTTTAAAAACCCGTCTTTATTATTAGGACGGAGAAGCTGTTTCTTCAAAAGGCTCCGAGAAATTTGCATCTGAATGCTGACAACAATGATTTAAGACGGAATATAAAAAAGACAGAAATTTGATGGACATTAAAGTCAATAATAAAAATGATTTCATATATATACTTTTTTTTTTGTGAAAACTGCATATATTTTGAAAGAATATTTTTTTTATGTCTTTTTTTTTATTCGGTTTATAAAAAGGTTGGAATAAAAGCTTACATTATTGATAAAAGGGAGAGAATTTAATAAAACTTCAACATTTTGTTGGGTACAATCGATAAAATCGGTGGGATATTCACAGGGGTTCTGGGGATGAGATTTCTGGTGTCGCCATATTGTGGGGAATGATCTTCTGTCATTAAATACAACATTGTAATAGAGATCACAGGAAATATGTACAATTCTACCTAATATCCAATAAGGTAGTGTAGTTTCTATTAAAAGATATTGTATGTTATATATTTGTATAATATTATTACAGAATTATCATAAGAACTGAAAACATCTCACGCTATATATTGATTACATCACACAACAACAACCAAGTCCTTGGTCAAAACCATATAAACATATTATATATTACAATGTAAATACAGGGTGTTCGGCGAAACAATACCTCAAATAGCAATAACATGACTTATAATTGATTACCACGAATTAACCGCAATGAGCGCTTTTTTTTAATGAAAAAAAATTGCTTCAATAGTCTCCAATTTTTACAAAAGTCCAACCCCACCAGTGAGTGCAAGTAACCAAACGGAGATTCTTGTAAGTGCAGAAGTCCAACTGCTCCCTACATATGTAGACATATGGTACACTTACAGTAAAATGCCGTCGCTAACTACCCACCATGGTTATCATAGCCTGCACCATGTATCCTTTATTTATTTATTTCAATTTAAAGCGCTATGTCCCCCTAGGGACACTTACGCTGTCATATATGTATGGCATTTGTCTATACATAGTTACAATAATTTTAGGCCGTGAAAAATAGTCAGAAGATACTAACAAGGAGAAAGAGAGAAAAAAAAACAAACATTGTCATAAAATATTTACATCAAAATTGTTCATGTAATGTTCCTTCGATTAAATATATAAATATGCTTTACCAAATTAAGAAACAAATTTTAATTAAATATCTTTTTAATGCCATATTTACACTTTTTAAAAATATATTCATAACAGCAATTACAGTGCTGCCAAATCCAAACATTCAAAAATAAATTAATTAAACAGAGTATAATATTATATTATAAGATATATTTCAGTTCACATTTATCATTATTATTAAAAGAGAAGAGAAAACAAATTATATAAGAGTTTAAACATTCTCTAAGGACAAATGAAGCTCTTAAATCTTAACAAGAACAGAGAACTGTGTACAAAGACTGCCAATATCTACAATCAACATAATATAAATTATCAGTTTCCTTAAAGATATTTGTTGCTATATATATAATTCACAATATATTTACAAAAGATATTAAAATTTAATATAAGTTTCTTTACTGGAAATGAAAATACCTGGATATTTAATTAAAAAGACATATATTGTATCAAAATATCATTTATTTTACCAATATTTCAGTTAGCTGAACACCAACCTTTATCAAGGTATTACATAACATATTAATTATGGATTGTTCTCTTTTCAAAACGATGCTTGGATACAATTGTTTGGGATAAGTAAAACTACTGATATGAAATATAAACGTTGATTTATACTATTATAAAATAAACTTAGCTCTGGAAGCTTTATTTATTTTATAAAGATATGATTGGGATAGGTAAACATTACTTTAATATTAATCAATTATACCCCCACACAATAAAATAACCAATACACATCATGGATTAGCGAGGTATGAGGGAATTAAGGCTATTTATTATAATTGCCGTTTATCAGTAAAATTTGTAATTATATATTTTTGGCATTGTGTTTCTTTTGATTATGCACGACTCCATATAGGTTATATGCCAGTTATGTTAAAGCGCTGGTTTTATCCAGCATTTCCCCGAGGTCACCTACAGAATAGGAGCCCTTACAGGGTGCTATCAGCCAGGCCAACTGAACCCTGGTTTTTTAACGAGCTTGTTACTGCTCCCCTCCTCCTTTTACATTTGATTATGTATATTACTCTTTTGATTATTAAATATTGTAACAATGCTTTGTATTATTTATGTAAAATATTTAATTATTCTTTCATTTTATCTTCATATTTAGGCAGTCGGGGCAACACTATACTTTCTTTATTTTTGTAATTTTGCATAAGTTTGTTTTGTTGTTTATATATTTTAATTGACCTTGTTGCAATTAAATATTAAAACACAAAGTATTGTGACTATCCCTTATTTACAAATAGGAAACGTTTTACAAATATTATCTCTAAAATATATTATTATTATTACAAATTTTAACACGATAGCTATCAATTGAAATTGTAATTTACTAATAATATTTGTGAAATAGCAATTTCTCGATGCATTTCCTTTGAATTCTATGTAAGCACCTCTATACAGACCTATAAGCTTATGTCCATAGGTTCCCTAAACATCCCTAAGCTACCTTCCTTAGTAAATTCAGGGTATATAAGAAAAACAGGGTAATACAATAATAAAGCGGTTTGGAGACTAATTTGGCGAAACCGCTGAGAGGGTTCAACACTGATGAGACAAGCCCTCTTATTTAACAACTTTTATCATTGAGGTAAGGTCTCTGTAGAGATAATATTTAATGATAAATATCAACAGAAACACATTTTTAAAAATAATTATTACAAGCCTTAAACTCTATATGTTGATGTAAACCGAGAGAGAGAAAAATAAGCTACTAGGAAAAAACTGGAATAGTTGGTAAAAAACAACGTTATGTCTATCACCTTTTAAAAACACTTTCAACTTTCTTAAAAACAAAATGTTAAAATATAAAAAAAGATTTTCCCGCGGGACACTCCTGACATGACAGGAGACTCCACAACAAACCGACAGCTTGCTTTATTTTTATTAACAATGAAATATATATGGCTGCTTAGGTGTGAGATATATATCTCTTGCCATTTATATAACAAATGAAAACTTTTAGAAGCGAATGTTTCCTTTCACAAATAAATCAAATTTCTACTGTCCTTACTGCGATGAAAAAATATTGGGAGGGCTTGACTCTTCAGTGGTGAACCCTCCCAGCGGTTTCGCCAATTCAATCCACCAGACCGCTTCTTTTGAGCTCTAATACTGTATTGGATCATTCTGCTTATATATGTTGCACTGAATGGTGGAATATTAGAAATGGTATTTAAGCAAACTATGGACATAAGTTTTTAGGACAGTAAAATTACAAATAAATATTTGCATCGAGCAATGTTCTTCCGCAAACAATAAGGACAAGGACAGTTAACTTCTATGGTGCGTTACTTTGCTTTGTATTACTTAATACCATATATCCCATTACTGGATTGTCCTGTTTTTCAAGACTATAGAATCGACAATAATTTAATTGTAACAAATCCAAGTATTTTTATTTCCAGTAAAGAAATATATATTAAATTTAATACCTTCTGTAGATATATTTTAAATTATATAGAAACAAATATCTTTTAAGAAACTGCTAATTTATTATGTTGATTGTAGATATATTGCCAGATATTCATTTCTTTTGTACAAAGTTCTCTGTTCTCGTTTTTTTCTCTTTCTCTTTGTTAATATCATATGGCTATTCTTTACGACCTACAATTATTGTAAATATGTAAGACAATTGTAAAGGCATACATGTATGACAAGTGTCCCTAGGGGGACATAGCGCTTTACATTGAAATAAAATAAATAACCCATGATGGTATATGCACGCATATATTATATACGTGGAACTTGTGAGAAGGACTGAGTCTATCTGACACACCATCCTTACAGTGATGCTGCCTCAGATTGGCCATGGACAGTTCTCCAACGTTCCAGAAATTACAATCCAAGATGTCCACGGTACCATCAGAAACTGATTCAAGCGTTACAAATCTGAGCTCAATTGTCTTAATTTGGTTTTCTTGTATATACATTTCATTATTAATATTGATTGTGTGATTAGATTTAATCTTCATTTCCTGAGAGACTCCGTGGTAAATCCAGGTATAATAAATTTATTTTCCTCCAATTTACCCAGACTAATCTATTTATATTATCTTTATTGTCTTAATTAATTTTTCCTATATATTTTTTCTTCATATTTACAATTAAGGTACTATTACTGTTATTCCTGGATGTATCTTACATTTTGCTTGGAGAATCTGTATAAGAATAAAAGGTCTTAATAAAGCTTTTTGTTGTTGTTGATTCAAGTGTTACGTGAAAACTCGCTGATGAATCCCCATCTCTAACATATCTCCAGCGACCAATGAACCAACGCGGTGCCTAGAGCATCGCCCTCCTCCTGGAGCGTGGAGTGGAGCGTGTGTGTGACCTCCTTGGAGTGTTGGGATGTCGTTAGGTCTAACGATTGGAGCCGTCGTCCGGGTGGAGCATCTTTAGGGCGGGTTGTGTCCCCGTCCAGTCGAGCACCAAAGAAAGAAGAAGAAGAAGGAAAAAAAAAAACACCAACAAACCACTCTTTGATGAACCAATTTAACCATGAAGCCAATCGGCCGAAGATAGGTATATGTCCCGCCTGTAGGCCAGTTGTGTCTGTCTGGGACTTCCATCTCCACGTGAAGCAGCCGTTAGTCCCAAGGTAAACAGCTGAAGTTTATGAGAAGAACCAATTAAGTCTCCAAGATAAATGACCGTAAAGGTAAATGAATCGTCGTAAATTAGGATTATGTAGATTTTTATGATTATCTTTCCTTCGGCTTTTAATTATAAATTCTTAGCGCAGGCCATTAGGCTTTTATAGAGCCTCTGGACGCCACTTGTCTCTGGAGTCGCCGCAAACATTCTAGCAATTTCAATATTCTGTGATGATAAATACTTTATACGTATAACAATCTAATTTAAAAAACGGGGGTAGAAGGAAATATGAACCAGTAAGGTGATATAAAATCTATATTGTAATGAGTGAATCGTTTTTATTTTAGTTAGAACTTTTCCGATAAGAAAAAATCGCCTATTTTAGATCTTCTAATGTTTCCCCGACTCCTATGAGCCGCTACCTGACCTAGCCTGCTGCAGTGCCAACTTGATCCAACAATGCCTAACTACCAATAATGGTCCAACAATGGTGACTACCAACAATGGTCTCACTACCAACGATGGCACCAATAATGGTCTCACCATCAAAAATGGTCACAGCCAACAATGGTCTCGGTACCAACAATGACCTCACTACCAACAATCATCTCTCTAACAACAATGGTCTCAGCACCAACACAATGATCCAAAACTTTGCTTTGTAAAGAAATATCGTATATTGATTCCCTGTGAAATTTTCAAAAACACGAATTCCCAACACAGATTTTAACGTCTTGCCGTTATCTACTTAACTTGCTGTCTTTTTCCTTGGTTAAAAACTCCGTTCTCCAGCTCATTGCTCTGAGCAATGGAATAAAATGTCATTCGGGCCGAACGACTTTACATAATAAATCAGCAGAAGATTCTATAAAGATGTCTAGACAAACCATCTATGCTATATGTCAGACGGTATAAGAACCCGATAGTGCTTTACATATTATGGGGAAACTGCAGTGTGGCTTTATTAAAACAAATTACAGCGATATTACAACAGAATTGCAAATTCACTAATCACTGATTCCATCATTTTGAACGACAAGCGATGGTCGAGTGATTCACGTTGTAGCTATGTGACGAAGCCAATTCGTGTATAGTTCGGATACTTTATTTACTTATAAATACCTTTTTATAGGAACAATTATTTACATGGAAATATAAACGGTTAGTGTGAAAAAACACGATTTCACATAAATGGTGCAACCACAAATTCTACAGCCAATATTCCCTTTGCCATTCTTTCGTTCACTTCCACGGCTGCAAGCCCGTCCGTCAAAATCAGATGGTAGACCTCTTCCTTCTCCCTCAGTGAGGTTTGTATCGCCCGATTTCTTGAACCATCTTCCGACTTGTCTTTAACTGATTGTGTTTTCAGCAAAAGGTTTGTTGAGATCGTCAAATAACTGTATTCTAACCTTTCTCAAATGGCCAGGTCATAATAGGACGAAAATAGTATCGGTACATATTTTTATTATTTGAAAGAATGTATCATTATAAAAATTTAAACCAAACCCAAAAGTTGACAAAACATAGAAAAACACGAAAAAATCAAAAATTATTCTGGGATTAGTCGGATTAAGAAAAAAGGCATCTGATCGTGCAACTGAAAGTAGCTGATGACTTGTGCCATCTATCGGAGAAAACATAAACAAATCTTTAGAATAGACAGCACCGCGCTGACGTACAGTCGTATACGTGGTTGTTTCTTATTAAGTACTAGACGAATGACCCGGGCAATGCCCGGGTTTACACGATTAAATGTATATTACATATGGAAGATGGACGTAGTTCCCGGAGGTCACCCGCGAGGCTTTTTTCTGTGTCACCAACTCTGCCCCCGCGCGCCAGGACCTCTTGATCCCTCTGATTGGTCGGTGGGAACTTGGACTGTCCAACCGGCCGGCAGCCGGACGATTACATTTTCTCGGAGGGGGGGGGGGGAAGTCACGTGCTCGCCGGCAGCCAATGGGCGCGCGCCGCCGTCAGATCGCCCGCGTTCCAGAGGGCGCTGCTCATGAGCTAAGTAGAATAATTTGAATATATAGTTTTAATAATTGATTTATATATTTTTTAAAATAGCCTATCGTCATCCCCGTTATTTTTGACCTATGTATGGAAATTTTGGTTTGAATTAGTGAACTACTGCGAATTTGTATACCGGGCATACAAACCAACAGACCAACAGACAAACATACAAACATTCATTTTTATATATATAGATAGAAGATATCGGGTCAATATTCGTGCGGGTAAACACCAATGATTAGTTGATATACATTCCTATAGATGACGCAACATTCAGTGAGAGAGATCGGAAGATATATTTTTTCTCAAACACCTAAATACGTAATTGTACTTTTACATTGGTTGGCGGGCTGCCAATCCAATTATTGGTAAATAATTTTGGATCCATTATATCTCTCTATCTCATATAAAAACAAACGGCGTTCTTTTAAAGATTCTTGTTAACGGTAGTCTCAATGTATTATAACTATTCCAAATTATATAAACTATTTCTTCGCGAATGTTTCATTGAGTAAGTAAACTATTCTATACTGACCAGGATCACGTGTGCTTTTCAGAAGACAGAGCGCAATCTGGTGGAACAGAAATCAACTAAACATTGATTTAGCTTGTTCCCTAATATTTAGCCAACCTTATCAAGGAATTGGGTTGGCCAAATATCAGGGAACAGGTTAAATCAATGTATAGTTGATTTCTGTTCCACCAGATGGCGCTCTGCCTTCTGAAAAGCACATGTGCTCCTGGTCAGGATATACCTTTTTTATTCTTAATATCAACACCTGACCTTATTATTTTTTTCTATTGTTTTTTTCACATTCTATACTGTATGTGTCATTACTGCGGTGATATTGGGAGGACCATCAGTGGTGACTTTATCACTGCACTGGAGACTTGTTTATTATTATTAAATAGAGATATATTCGAGGATAAAGTTCATATTTTGAATATATATGGGTGGTGCGCTTGTATCATGGAATTTATAGTTTATTGTATTCGTATGTTAGCCTGTTGAAGGTCGTTATTGTCAGAAAGCTCGCAATCTCTTCTAGCAATGACATCCTCCTATTGTAACGTATTATGTATGCTTATAAAATGTTATAAAAATTTACAATTATGGACAAAAACTTGAGGAAGTGTATTTTTTTTTTATGTCGCTGGTCGTGTCTCTTTTGAAAGAGACAGATGCAATTTTGTTCACACTTGTTTATCTGGTATGTCTTCAATAAAGGTCACTTTAATATCTTTCAGAGTTATTGTCCCGATATACATGCTGGAATGTATAGTTTCCTCAAGTTTTGCCTCCATTAGTGTAGATAATTCTATAGAAGTTGGTTATGTCCACAGGATCTACCGTATGGCAGACTAACCCCCGGATTAGAGGACATCTCATTTATTCCTTAAATATTTGCTGAAGTCAGAGAAGTGAGGAATCTTTGTCAGACCATTGCCTGCTGCCGTCCAATGGTGTTGGTAATTCAATTAAATGTCTATACAGCAGAAGATGGACTCTGGCGGCCGTTGAAGACAGGACATCTCTGTTCCTGGTGGACATTACAGCCTTGTCAGCCTCTGGTGCTTCAAGAATCTTTGGCTATCGCACATTCTCTTGCAATCACTAGCGACTAGGTCATTGTGTCATGGAAATGGATAATGGTAATATGTCACGAAATTGGGCCACGTAAATATGTCCTAAAATTGTGCTACGAAAAACCATGTTATAAAATTGTGCCATGAAAATATATTCCAAAAATTTTACCACGAAAATATGCTCCAAATTGTGCTTCGAAATTGTGCCATGGAATCATGTCCCAAAATTGAGTCGGAGGTACAGTCCTGGACGGACGGAGATAGGTCCTGGACGGACGGAGGTACAGTCCTGGAGTGACGGAGGTACAGTCCTGGACGGACGGAGGTACAGTCCTGGACGGAATGAGATAGGTCCTGGACGGACGGAGGTACAGTCCTGGACGGACGGAGGTACAGTCCTGGACGGACGAAGGTACAGTCCTGGACGGACGGAGGTACAGTCCTGGACGGACGGAGGTACAGTCCTGGACGGACGGAGGTACAGTCCTGGACGGACGGAGGTACAGTCCTGGACGGACGGAGGTACGGTCCTGGACGGACGGAGGTACGGTCCTGGACGGACGGAGGTACGGTCCTGGACGGACGGAGGTACGGTCCTGGACGGACGGAGGTACAGCCCTGGACGGACGGAGGTACAGTCCAGGACGGATGAAGGTACAGACCTGGACGGACGAAGGTATAGTCCTGGACGGACGGAGATAGCTCCTGGACGGACGGAGGTACGGTCCTGGACGGACGGAGGTACAGCCCTGGACGGACGGAGGTACAGTCCTGGACGGACGGAGGTATAGTCCTGGACGGACGGAGATAGCTCCTGGACGGACGGAGGTACAGCCCTGGACGGACGGAGGTACAGTCCAGGGCGGATGAAGGTACAGACCTGGACGGACGAAGGTATAGTCCTGGACGGACGGAGATAGCTCCTGGACGGACGGAGGTACGGTCCTGGACGGACGGAGGTACAGCCCTGGACGGACGGAGGTACAGTCCTGGACGGACGGAGGTATAGTCCTGGACGGACGGAGATAGCTCCTGGACGGACGGAGGTACAGTCCTGGACGGACGAAAGTACAGTCCTGGACGGACGGAGATAGGTCCTGGACGGACGGAGGTACAGTCCTGGACGGATGAAGGTACAGACCTGGACGGACGAAGGTATAGTCCTGGACGGACGGAGATAGCTCCTGGACGGACGGAGGTACAGACCTGGACGGACGAAAGTACAGTCCTGGACGGACGGAGATAGGTCCTGGACGGACGGAGGTACAGTCCTGGACGGATGAAAGCACAGTCCTGGACGGACGGAGGTACAGTCCTGGACGGATGGAGGTACAGTCCTGGACGGACGGAGGTACAGTCCTGGACGGACGGAGGTACGGTCCTGGACGGACGGAGGTACAGTCCTGGACGGACGGAGGTACAGTCCTGGACGGACGAAAGTACAGTCCTGGACGGACGGAGGTACAGTCCAGGACGGATGAAGGTACAGACCTGGACGGACGAAGGTACAGTCCTGGACGGACGGAGGTACAGTCCTGGACGGACGGAGGTACAGTCCTGGACGGACGGAGGTACAGTCCTGGACGGACGGAGGTACAGTCCTGGACGGACGGAGATAGCTCCTGGACGGACGAAGGTACAGTCCTGGACGGACGGAGATAGCTCCTGGACGGATGAAGGTACAGACCTGGACGGACGAAGGTACAGTCCTGGACGGACGGAGGTACAGTCCTGGACGGACGGAGGTACAGTCCTGGACGGACGGAGGTACAGTCCTGGACGGACGGAGGTACAGTCCTGGACGGACGGAGATAGCTCCTGGACGGACGAAGGTACAGACCTGGACGGACGAAGGTATAGTCCTGGACGGACGGAGATAGCTCCTGGACGGACGGAGGTACGGTCCTGGACGGACGGAGGTACAGCCCTGGACGGACGGAGGTACAGTCCAGGACGGATGAAGGTACAGACCTGGACGGACGAAGGTACAGTCCTGGACGGACGGAGGTACAGTCCTGGACGGACGGAGGTACAGTCCTGGACGGACGGAGGTACAGTCCTGGACGGACGGAGATAGCTCCTGGACGGACGGAGGTACAGTCCTGGACGGATGAAAGCACAGTCCTGGACGGACGGAGGTACGGTCCTGGACGGACGGAGGTACAGTCCAGGACGGATGAAGGTACAGACCTGGACGGACGAAGGTACAGACCTGGACGGACGAAAGTACAGTCCTGGACGGACGGAGGTACAGTCCTGGACGGACGGAGGTACAGTCCAGGACGGATGAAGGTACAGACCTGGACGGACGAAGGTACAGACCTGGACGGACGAAAGTACAGTCCTGGACGGACGGAGGTACAGTCCAGGACGGATGAAGGTACAGTCCAGGACGGATGAAGGTACAGACCTGGACGGATGAAGGTACAGACCTGGACGGACGAAGGTACAGACCTGGACGGACGAAAGTACAGTCCTGGACGGACGGAGGTACAGTCCAGGACGGATGAAGGTACAGTCCAGGACGGATGAAGGTACAGTCCTGGACGGACGGAGGTACAGTCCAGGACGGATGAAGGTACAGTCCAGGACGGATGAAGGTACAGTCCAGGACGGATGAAGGTACAGTCCAGGACGGATGAAGGTACAGTCCTGGACGGACGAAGGTACAGTCCAGGACGGATGAAGGTACAGTCCAGGACGGATGAAGGTACAGTCCTGGACGGACGAAAGTACAGTCCTGGACGGACGGAGGTACAGTCCAGGACGGATGAAGGTACAGTCCAGGACGGATGAAGGTACAGTCCAGGACGGATGAAGGTACAGACCTGGACGGACGAAGGTACAGACCTGGACGGACGAAAGTACAGTCCTGGACGGACGGAGGTACAGTCCAGGACGGATGAAGGTACAGTCCAGGACGGATGAAGGTACAGTCCAGGACGGATGAAGGTACAGACCTGGACGGACGAAGGTACAGACCTGGACGGACGAAAGTACAGTCCTGGACGGACGGAGGTACAGTCCAGGACGGATGAAGGTACAGTCCAGGACGGATGAAGGTACAGTCCAGGACGGATGAAGGTACAGACCTGGACGGACGAAGGTACAGACCTGGACGGACGAAAGTACAGTCCTGGACGGACGGAGGTACAGTCCAGGACGGATGAAGGTACAGTCCAGGACGGATGAAGGTACAGACCTGGACGGACGAAGGTACAGTCCTGGACGGATGAAGGTACAGTCCTGGACGGATGAAGGTACAGTCCTGGACGGACGGAGATAGCTCCTGGACGGACGAAGGTACAGTCCTGGACGGACGGAGGTACAGACCTGGACGGACGAAGGTACAGACCTGGACGGACGAAGGTACAGTCCTGGACGGACGAAGGTACAGTCCTGGACGGACGGAGATAGCTCCTGGACGGACGAAGGTACAGTCCTGGACGGACGGAGATAGCTCCTGGACGGACGAAGGTACAGACCTGGACGGACGAAGGTACAGACCTGGACGGACGAAGGTACAGACCTGGACGGACGGAGGTACAGTCCTGGACGGACGGAGGTACAGTCCTGGACGGACGAAGGTACAGTCCTGGACGGACGAAGGTACAGTCCTGGACGGACGGAGATAGCTCCTGGACGGACGAAGGTACAGACCTGGACGGACGAAGGTACAGACCTGGACGGACGAAGGTACAGACCTGGACGGACGAAGGTACAGACCTGGACGGACGAAGGTACAGACCTGGACGGACGAAGGTACAGACCTGGACGGACGGAGGTACAGACCTGGACGGACGAAGGTACAGACCTGGACGGACGGAGGTACAGTCCTGGACGGACGGAGATAGATCCTGGACGGACGAAGGTACAGTCCTGGACGGACGGAGGTACAGACCTGGACGGACGAAGGTACAGTCCTGGACGGACGAAGGTACAGTCCTGGACGGACGAAGGTACAGTCCTGGACGGACGGAGGTACAGTCCTGGACGGACGGAGGTACAGTCCTGGACGGACGGAGGTACAGACCTGGACGGATGAAGGTACAGTCCTGGACGGACGAAGGTACAGACCTGGACGGACGAAGGTACAGTCCTGGACGGACGAAGGTACAGACCTGGACGGATGAAGGTACAGTCCTGGACGGACGGAGGTACAGTCCTGGACGGACGGAGATAGATCCTGGACGGACGAAGGTACAGTCCTGGACGGACGGAGGTACAGTCCTGGACGGACGGAGGTACAGTCCTGGACGGACGGAGATAGATCCTGGACGGACGAAGGTACAGTCCTGGACGGACGGAGGTACAGTCCTGGACGGACGGAGATAGATCCTGGAAGGACGAAGGTACAGTCCTGGACGGACGGAGGTACAGTCCTGGACGGACGGAGGTACAGTCCTGGACGGACGGAGGTACAGTCCTGGACGGACGGAGGTACAGTCCTGGACGGACGGAGATAGCTCCTGGACGGATGAAGGTACAGACCTGGACGGACGAAGGTACAGTCCTGGACGGACGGAGATAGCTCCTGGACGGACGAAGGTACAGTCCTGGACGGACGGAGGTACAGTCCTGGACGGACGGAGGTACAGTGCTGGACGGACGGATGTACAGTCCTGGACGGACGGATGTACAGTCCTGGACGGACGGAGATAGCTCCTGGACGGATGAAGGTACAGACCTGGACGGACGAAGGTACAGACCTGGACGGACGAAGGTACAGACCTGGACGGACGAAGGTACAGTCCTGGACGGACGGAGGTACAGACCTGGACGGACGGAGGTACAGTCCTGGACGGACGGAGATAGCTCCTGGACGGACGAAGGTACAGTCCAGGACGGACGAAGGTACAGTCCTGGACGGACGAAGGTACAGTCCTGGACGGACGGAGATAGCTCCTGGACGGACGAAGGTACAGTCCTGGACGGACGGAGGTACAGTCCTGGACGGACGGAGGTACAGTCCTGGACGGACGGAGGTACAGTCCTGGACGGACGGAGGTACAGTCCTGGACGGACGGAGATAGCTCCTGGACGGATGAAGGTACAGACCTGGACGGACGAAGGTACAGTCCTGGACGGACGGAGATAGCTCCTGGACGGACGAAGGTACAGTCCTGGACGGACGGAGGTACAGTCCTGGACGGACGGAGGTACAGTGCTGGACGGACGGATGTACAGTCCTGGACGGACGGATGTACAGTCCTGGACGGACGGAGATAGCTCCTGGACGGATGAAGGTACAGACCTGGACGGACGAAGGTACAGACCTGGACGGACGAAGGTACAGTCCTGGACGGACGAAGGTACAGTCCTGGACGGACGAAGGTACAGTCCTGGACGGACGAAGGTACAGACCTGGACGGACGAAGGTACAGTCCTGGACGGACGGAGGTACAGTCCTGGACGGACGGAGGTACAGTCCTGGACGGACGAAGGTACAGTCCTGGACGGACGAAGGTACAGACCTGGACGGACGAAGGTACAGTCCTGGACGGACGAAGGTACAGTCCTGGACGGACGAAGGTACAGTCCTGGACGGACGAAGGTACAGACCTGGACGGACGAAGGTACAGACCTGGACGGACGAAGGTACAGACCTGGACGGACGAAGGTACAGACCTGGACGGACGAAGGTACAGTCCTGGACGGACGAAGGTACAGTCCTGGACGGACGAAGGTACAGTCCTGGACGGACGAAGGTACAGACCTGGACGGACGAAGGTACAGTCCTGGACGGACGGAGGTACAGTCCTGGACGGACGGAGGTACAGTCCTGGACGGACGGATGTACAGTCCTGGACGGACGGATGTACAGTCCTGGACGGACGGAGATAGCTCCTGGACGGACGAAGGTACAGTCCTGGACGGATGAAGGTACAGTCCTGGACGGACGAAGGTACAGACCTGGACGGACGAAGGTACAGTCCTGGACGGACGGAGATAGCTCCTGGACGGACGAAGGTACAGTCCTGGACGGACGGAAGTACGGTCCTGGACGGACGAAGGTACAGTCCTGGACGGATGAAGGTACAGACCTGGACGGACGGAGGTACAGTGCTGGACGGACGGATGTACAGTCCTGGACGGACGGATGTACAGTCCTGGACGGACGGATGTACAGTCCTGGACGGACGGAGATAGCTCCTGGACGGACGAAGGTACAGTCCTGGACGGACGGAGGTGCAGTCCTGGACGGACGGAGGTACGGTGCTGGACGGACGGAGGTACGGTGCTGGACGGACGGAGGTACAGTCCTGGACGGACGGAGGTACAGTCCTGGACGGACGGAGGTACAGTGCTGGACGGACGGAGGTACAGTCCTGGACGGACGGAGGTACAGTCCTGGACGGACGGAGGTACAGTGCTGGACGGACGGAGGTGCAGTCCTGGACGGACGGAGGTACGGTGCTGGACGGCAGCCAGAGATCCTGATTGATGTTGGACCTGTCGACTGAGCCGATCAATGTGCCGTGGTCCCCCGGTAGTTGGGGATTGACTGCGGTGACTTCATCGCACGGTGATTCTCTTAGACGAGTAACCTCCCATGTGCAGCCACCTCCTTGAGCGACCACTGTGTCAAATCAAAAATGACTCGACTAACCTCCAATAAAAGACCACCTACAAGAGAGACCAGAGAAAAATATCCATGCTTCTCTCTGCGGCCTTTCATGTACGAGTATATAACTAGAGTTGCCCCACTTAAAAAAAAAAAATAAAAAAATGAGAACAATCTTATTTTTGGCGAGGAATTAATAAACACATCGTTGCAAGATAAACCAGAGTCAAATAGAGAATCGTTAAATCTAAGACAGGTAAATCCAAGTTAGCTGAGAGAGAGAGATCAAAAAGAAAAGAGGCCTCACCGGACCACCTCTTGGAATGTATGGGAGCCTCACAAGACAAGACCTATATTCCAACCCTAGCAAGATTGTAAATTTAATCCATGAATTCAGTGACTTTGTATAAATAAATAAACAATGCGATAATAATAAAAGAATTAGAACGGTCTTCCTCAGCCATCATTGACCATCCCGCTTCCACGGCTGACATCGCCGTTGTAACCATATCTTAGAAGATTTTGTCTTGTTGCTGTTCTCTAATAGAAAGGGTTTGCTATAAATTCTGTGCCCCACATGTCTTCTCTACGCTACATATATCCATATTACAGATACTTGTCGTCTTCTGACAAACTGGTATGACATGCATGAGGAACAAAACACTTGGTCGTAGCTTCCCTTTCTACCTGGAATTCACGCCGTTGGTTCCCCCGATTGTCTCAATATTCAAACCAGCCATACCCAGTGGAACATTCTGCCAACACACGCTAGATACAACGATGACGGATCCGACAACAAATATAACAGTTGTGTAGCTACAATTTATAAATTCAATTGTCATCGATCGGTAATATTTGTAACAAGTAATTTTCAGGAAATGGGTTTATTTCACATATATGTGATATCTTGGGACCTCTGGGACCAGTGTTACCTGATGCTAGACGAACCTCGATGTCAACTCTACCGTGCAGTCGTGGTGGAAGGCGACACAGCTGGGCCAAAGGTGAAATAAACAAACAGAGATTCCACTAAGAAGCGTCTGACGTCAAGAAGGAATGGGATGAGTGGAGAGAGAGATCTTTAGAGCAAGTGTTACCGTTGGGATCCAAGCGCAGACTGCCTATTCTAGGTTCTCGATTTAACACCACGACCTTTCTTCTTTCTAATTGGTTGACCTATTTAGGTGATTCTTTCCTAATTGGTGGGACTATGTCACGTGGCCGTTGGCTATTGGTTGACCTACTTAGGTCTTGTCTCCTAATTGGTAGGAATATGTCTTTTGTCGGAAGATATATCCGGCCTTGCTCCGGAAATACTGGGCGTTACTCTTAGCGTTTATGGTTTCCGCGATCGTAAAATTGACTGTAGATTTATTACTAGTGGTGCTGGCTTTAAGCCTCTTTTGCTAGGCCTTACTTCTACTATCACCTAAGCCTGATTAGTTTTAACCTTAATTTTCTCCTGTTAGTCTCCATTCCTTCTATCTGTACAGTTGCTATACTTTATTAGATTCTTACGCGGTACAGATTGATGTTAGTTGAGGCTTTCTATGTGCAGTACATAAGAAGTTATATACAGTCATGGGGTGGAACATGTGGTAGTAGATATCTAGACTATTTACAACAATTCCATGGTCTTAAATCATCACAGATGGCCCCGGATGTGAGAGGGTTCATATGGAGGGATTTAAGAGAGCGGAATAGGAAGACTGTTATTAAGGAAGTAATTTTTTAAAATTAATTGAAATGAGTTGGTATATAACATGGGGTTGATGTCTGTATATCCATAAGAGGTAATAAAGCATAAACAACTAATACTAAACATACAAGTAAAACAAAAATAGGAATAAAATATTTAATAGAGAACATATAATGATTATAGGTGAAAATAAAAACGATTGGATGGGAAAATCATGATCTCTTCGTGATGGGCGTTAGAAAGGGTTGAGGGGTTAGTTATTACTTGGTTGAGGCAATGTCACTTTGACTCAAGTCCCAAACCATTTAATGTGCACGGCGCGGAGAACCTAGGCCATGTTTCACATGTAAATTTAAGGACCGAATAAAGTTACAGTACCACAATCGAAAAGTAAGATAAGGGTGATTGTTATGGGTTTTAGTAATTAGTCGTTAAGACGTACGCATGCAGGATAAATGAGGGCGAAGATCAGTGACCAGAAATCAAAGTTTTAATTGGAGTCGTCAGGGGCTTAGCGAGAAAAAGAGTAAAAAAAAAAAAGATGTGCCAGCGTGTGGCATGAGAGTGCCCTGGAATATATAAAAAAAATACAATTTGCACGTATCCAAGCCAGAAGTAGGGATAGGTAAGTCTGGGGGACGGTGTGTCAAAATTGTTAATTACGAAATCAAAGTAGGTCAAGTCTAGCCTGCGAAGGAGTTAAAAGTTCCTGCGGAAAAGGAATGTTAGTAATTATTAAGAAGTAACCTTTAAAGTGGTTGTTTAAGAGGTTATTGAAGATTGCCCTGTTTTTAGATCATGATTTTTAGTTTGATTATAAAAGAATACATCATTGAGATATGAAATTGCGAAATTAAGGCTTTGCATATAGCGTTAAAGGATTTGAAAAATCGAAAATAGAATTGCGAAGTTAAATGCAAAGTAATCTTTAAAAAAAAAGTAAAAATAGTGATGATATGATACAAATATTAACACACTACAGCAGTATATAAGGGGTAATAGAAAGTGAAAATATTAAATGAAAAAAAAAAAATGAGCAGTAATATACTCGATAGCATTGACATGGTAGCGGAAGATGAAACAATGTAAATAACATCTAATTTATAAAGTGAGAGAAAATATAAAATGATAAATGCAAATTAGTGATATAAACATGAAATATAAACTTGAGATTATTAGATATGAAAGATTAAATATAAAGTTGATTATAGAATAGAGTCATAACGCAAAAGTAAATAAGTTTTGGTAAAGAAAAATAAAATAAAATGACAATAATCTAAACTGATTGGTTGACGTAAAAAAAAACAATTATAAGAGCTATATAATGATTATATACAAGATATTAAAATGAAAATTAAAAAAAAAATGTTCATCGAGAAAGAAGAGCAAGTAAGATTATACATAGAAATTATATATCGTGAAAGAATGGAAAGTTGTAGGCCAAATGAATGTTCCTGTTTTTTTAGGATGGGTGGAGAGAACTTTAAATTGTCCTCGATTGATATCTTTGGTCTTGTTGGCCTAAGTTGTTCTAACTTATCGAATTTGTTTTAAGTTTGATGCGACTCGTGGATCATTGTTTCCAACTGTGAAACTTACCAAGTCCTAATGTTGTCGATTTTTTGTTCCCTGCGCCACGTTTAGGTGAAAACGTGATTCTTCCTAAAGCGGCATTTATTCTGTTAGTGGACTGATTTGTTAGTAAATGTAAAATAACGTGTTAAGCAAGTTATTAGTAGCTAAACGGGATATCGGAGTAGAATAATGGGTTAGGGATTAGAACGATATCTAGTAAAAGGTACGCACTAATATTTAATTTAATAGGTAGCGAACCTATTTTTAATGTGATTCCGGATTTAGGTCAGGGGCCCTTTGCGAGGTTGCTTGCTTCTTCCAACTTATTGGATTTGTTAATTCGAACTACGTTCGGAGATATTATTTCTATAATTGTAAACGCAAAAGCGTTTTGATTTGTCACGTTTGGCGACAAGCGTTATGGGACTGACATAGGGAGATACAGAGGGTGTAATTATTCCGTGTGTTCAAGCATTTGTTCGATTTGTGTTTGTATTTCGAAAATTCGGATATTGTATCTGTTGATATTAAATCGAATGGTTTTTGGCGGACTTAGTAAAAATGTTATTCAATGATATCGGGTTAGAATTGAATGAAATTGCGACTATCGACGTGAACAATGTGTGGTTAAATGTGTCACGGGCGTGATGAAGGCGTCTTGGGCCTGAGAAGTGAAAGAGTTTTGTGGTGTAGCTCTGTGACACGAAGCGAAAAAATTGTAAATGAAAAGGTGTCACGTGAAGTCTTTGTTTTGTACAAAATCTAACCTGTTTTACTAAGAATAACAAATTTACTAAAGTCATGGGTGCTGGTTGTACGAACATATCGAGAATTTGTATATTATTAGTGGATATGGCACGTTTAATGTGATTTTTTTGTGTGTGTGTTTAGTGTGGCGACGTTATAAAGCTTGTGTGGCTCGAAATTTGATTTGGGTGTGAAGTCGCGCATTGAAAATTGTGCCAATTGGAAAAAGTGATGTGATAGGGTGTTGTTTATTTTGTTGAGAGAGATTTGTCGATATTTAAATATGCATGTAAAAGGAAGGAGTGTAGTTATGTGGGAATTTAACGATTGGAATAGTTTTGGAAGGCTGTGACTTAGGTTATTTTGTCTAAAGCTATGAAAGAAAAAAACAT
The DNA here is from genome assembly GCA_030710605.1 of Cordylochernes scorpioides. Lineage (NCBI taxonomy): Eukaryota > Metazoa > Arthropoda > Arachnida > Pseudoscorpiones > Chernetidae > Cordylochernes > Cordylochernes scorpioides. The sequence goes on from CP092882.1 coordinate 71,695,129, forward strand.
AGGGGCGTTGAAAATGGGATTAGAAACATTATAATAAAACCAAATAAGAGTGTTGGAGTTCACCACGTGTGAGCAACCCGTTCCAGGAGGGGAAAATTTAGTAAATGGTACAGTTGTATTAACCTGTCCATGGGACACGTGTTGCTTGCACGAGGTGAGTTCGTACAATGTAGTTGGTAGGGATACATTATCTTGATACAGGAGTAGCTGAGTACAGTTTATAATTAGTAGAAATCGTTTTATGGAATTAAGGAATAATATGCCAAAAGGCAAGGGTGTATCGATGATATGGAATTTTAGATTCTGCGTTATATTACCTATTTTTAAGATCAAAAAGATATAATCTATGGTGAAAATATTGTTAGCTATGGCGTTAATAGTTAAGTTAAATGGATGGCTAGGTATTTTTCTTTTACAAACTGATTTCTATTATTTTAACAGTATTCTGCCTAATTATAGCGATAGATGCTCCTGTATCAAGTAGTAGAGTAGGTTTACATTATTGGACAGTTCAGCTCGAACGAGCAATTGTTCAGCAAAAGTTATGTATGGAGGAACCTACTGTTGTGCTGTCTTGTATTTCGGGACAGTCCTGGTCTTGTGCCGTGGTTGGAGGATCTTTGGGACAGTCAGAGTTCATTGTTTGCGCTGGGCTCGTGGTTTAGAGATGGTCGGGGGAGCAGGTAACATACGCTCGCGTGTTGGTAACTCGGAGGGGTGCTTGCAGGAGGTTTGGTGGCTTTCTCAGTCTTGTAGAGTATTGTAGTCGGGCTCGATCTGCTTGGGCGTCGTAGTTGGTGAAGAAGCTCTGCGCCTCGTACGAACCATCGTAACGCGGTAGCTCCACATCCCGCGATAGTCCTGTCGCCGAGGAGAGCTGATATATCGTCCTGGCTAAACTCCCCAGGACATCTGACACCGGCGGCGGGGGCGTGACGTCTTCCTGGCTGGGGGCGATTTCCTCCGTTCTACCGAGAGTGTTTTCTTTCTTTGGAAAAGTGGTGTTTTCGCCACGTTCGGAGTCGGGATCGGACTCCATTGGTTCCTTTGGATCCTCCTCTCTTCCCTGTTCCATCTTTCTGTACAGACAGTGGTCTATTTGCTTACTTTTACCTTGGCGTCCACTATCCTGTCGACTCTTCGGACGGGGGAGTCTGTGATATCTTGGGACCTCTGGGACCAGTGTTACCTGATGCTAGACGAACCTCGATGTCAACTCTACCGTGCAGTCGTGGTGGAAGGCGACACAGCTGGGCCAAAGGTGAAATAAACAAACAGAGATTCCACTAAGAAGCGTCTGACGTCAAGAAGGAATGGGATGAGTGGAGAGAGAGATCTTTAGAGCAAGTGTTACCGTTGGGATCCAAGCGCAGACTGCCTATTCTAGGTTCTCGATTTAACACCACGACCTTTCTTCTTTCTAATTGGTTGACCTATTTAGGTGATTCTTTCCTAATTGGTGGGACTATGTCACGTGGCCGTTGGCTATTGGTTGACCTACTTAGGTCTTGTCTCCTAATTGGTAGGAATATGTCTTTTGTCGGAAGATATATCCGGCCTTGCTCCGGAAATACTGGGCGTTACTCTTAGCGTTTATGGTTTCCGCGATCGTAAAATTGACTGTAGATTTATTACTAGTGGTGCTGGCTTTAAGCATCTTTTGCTAGGCCTTACTTCTACAATCACCTAAGCCTGATTAGTTTTAACCTTAATTTTCTCCTGTTAGTCTCCATTCCTTCTATCTGTACAGTTGCTATACTTTATTAGATTCTTACGCGGTACAGATTGATGTTAGTTGAGGCTTTCTATGTGCAGTACATAAGAAGTTATATACAGTCATGGGGTGGAACATGTGGTAGTAGATATCTAGACTATTTACAACAATTCCATGGTCTTAAATCATCACATATATCATTAAAATTCATCTCTACAGACCTTACTGGAATAATGGAAGTTATTGAATGATATAAGCTTATGTCCATAGGTTCCCTAAACACCCCTAAGCTGCCTCCCATAGTAAATACAGGATATATAAGAAAACGAATCCAATACAATAGTAGAGAGGTCTGAAGATTAATTTGGTGAAACCTCTGAGAGGTTTAATCACTGATGAGCCAAGCCCTCTCAATAACTTTTATAATTGCAGTAAGGTCTGTAGAGATAAATTATAATTCTATACGTGAAAAGAGACACATTGCCTGAAATTTAATTGTTACAAATATTATAGACGACATTTTATTTCAGAATAAAACATTTGAACAAAATTGTATTAAGATAAACGGATCAATAGTTGAATAAAGAATAAAATCTCCATTTTACTGAGATTTATACCGATAGATGGCAGCAGAAATCATCATGTTGATTGATGAGTAGATAATTTCATCTTATTCAATTCCACTGTAGGTGAAGAACGGTGTGGCGCATGCTCTGTGGGCTAGAATATCTCCGTCCGTCCAGAGACTTTCTTATAAACCTATTTACATATATTACATAAATGAACATGGAGAGAATTTGTAATGTGTGGAATAAACAAAGTTGTTAACCACAGCGAATCAACAGTCGAGATCTGAGCATGCGCGTCAACAATTCTATTTAGAAACAATGTCCGTGTGTTATAATTAAAAGTTTTGTGTGTGAGAGAGCAAACATTATATATAGTACGGGTATTGCCTTAGGGAAAATGGACACTCGGGATAAAAAAACCTTTGTGGGAGAAATTTCCTTTCTTCCTAAATAGATAACGATGGCGTTCAGACAGTCTTCAAGAAAACTCTGATGTTTATAAACCCCGTTTCAAACTCACGCACAATTAATGTTTATAAACAGCGTTAAAAACAGTTATATTTTATTTTTAGTTTTCTACTTTATCAATATTTGACACTCTAAAGATTGTAAATATAAATGTAATTATTCTAAATTCATTATTCTAAAGTCAATAATAATCATATGGATAATTTTAACATAATAAACGGTTAATGTTTTTGTATTTTTCCTCGCTTGTAATGTAATAATAAATTGTTTAGCTGATTGTGTTTGACCTTTAAATAAATTACAACGCCAACATTACACATACGTTACAAAGTAGCTGCCCTTGAAAGACCTAGCAAGCTGACCTTGAAAGACCTAGCAAGCTGTCCTTGAAAGACCTAGCAAGCTGACCTTGAAAGACCTAGCAAGCTGACCTTGAAAGACCTAGCAAGCTGACCTTGAAAGTATCATGTCGGATCTTCCATCTTATTTATTGGAAGTTATGAATATATTTAGAACTTTGAATGACACTATTGATATAAAGGAGATTAAAAAAGCTAAATAAAAAGTTAAATTATGAAAAAAGGCATTTCCTTATCGTGCAACGATATACGATAAGGAGTTTTTCATAATTTATGCACCTTATCCCAGTACAATATCCCATTTGTACTATTTTTTCAAAAAGTTAAATGTTTTAACGCTTCTCATGAACTTTGTTTATTATAACCACAAATGTCGTATATTAACTACTTATTAAAAACAAAAAAAAAGGCATATCCTAACCAGGCTCACATGAGCTTTTCTAGATGGCAGAGCGCCATCTAGTGGAACAAAAATAAACTAATTTTCAACTTGTTCCGTAATATTTGGCCATTTTTTAATATCAATACCTGAAACTTTTTATATTTTTTTATTAACTACTTATGTTTTAAAAAAAATTGTGTTTTCAAGTCAAACTATAGGAATTCCACCTTGGGATGTCTATACCTGAGCTAAAAGTGCAGAGATTTGGTATTTAAAACAACGTCTCCCTCACACAGTTCCAAACATTAGTAAACCAGGATCCACAGAGCAGACCATCTACCCACACTATAACTAGATATGTTTACACGCTCCCAATTTAAATATAAATGCGACATTCCTACCTCTGGAATATATTTTGGAATCCAATAGATTCGGAAGCTGTTTATCGAGCGACAAAAATGTACAAATGGTTGGGAAGATTATATAAATGGCGACAACAAACACAGCTATAGCTTTTCCTTATATAACGGAATTCTTCAAATATATCGGAATATATATATCGGGGAATTATTTACATAGATGGAGCATATAGTCCCAGGAATATCTCTCTCTAGATAAATATATTTATATATGTGGAGATTTCAGGCGTTTACTTTCTGAATGTCCTCTTGCCCCGCAGCTGTTGACCCGAGTGATTTATCATTTTTACTGCGAGGGCTTTGACTCCACCTGTTGGCGCTAAGTCTTCTATGGACTATCTGCCAACAATAACTTTGATTTAGCACACACAGCGCTAGACAACATTTTAATGGAATATTTAACACAGAGCTCACTTCCAACCCGTTCTGCCATCTAGGCTAATCAACGCCTAGATGTCTTAATGACTGAAAGTCCCAATTTGCTATCTTATTTACACATTTACATAATCACAAAGCAGATACTGTATTAACATATGTCGTTTATATATAAATATTTTCATATTGAATTTTGAAAATAGGAGAAATCCATCAATAAATCTTTAATTAAAAAGGCATATATTAGATGACACATTGTAGACACACATTAAAATGTTATAACACCTTGAAAAAAGGTTGGCGTTCAGCCAACTGAAATATTGGTAAAATAAATTATATTTTGATCCAATATATGCCTTTTTAATCAAATACTTTCATATATACACTCATGGACAAAAATTAAGGAAGTGGAAAGTCTTTGATGTCGACGGTCGTCTTTTTTTTTTTTTTTTAAGAGACAGAGACAGAGGTTGTTCACACTTGGTTATATCGTGTCTCTTCAATAAAGGTCACTGTAATATCTTTCAGAGTTATTGTCCCGATATACAAAAAAACGAAACCTTTATGTCTATATTTGAATGGATCATTGTGAATAGATTGTATACATTTGGAATTAAAATAATGCTACTAGATTGCATACCCTTAATAATGCATGCATTTCTGGGTCTGGTGGATTCTGTAATTAAATCTTTCAATTCCTACGTATGGAATTTTTAGAAAAACACACTTAAATATATTAATTCTTCTGGGGAATATTTCTTTCCATTCTGATGAATTGTATACTTACTTAAATAGATCATTTTGACGGATTGTGTACTTAAATGGGTAATTTTGACTGGTTTTTTACTTTCAACTGGCTCATTTTGACGGGGTATATACTTAAATAGATCATTTTGACGGATTGTGTACTCTACTTATAGATTTGAACCTAAGTGGAGCACCTGACAGATTGTGTACCCTGGGATGATAGATGGACTTGTGTGAAACGTAGAATGAATACAGTTCCAGTAAGTGTATCGCAAAAGAAAATTGGATGTTCTTCTCCGAAATTTATTTCCCTCGGGCGCCATCTTGTGATAAATTATCGAATTAGATTGACTCTCTCTCTCTCTCTCTTTGATTTAACCTTCCATAATCAGTTTATTATCAATCATAATTAGCGTCATGTTTTTTTATAAAGCCTCCAAATAATTCAATTACGTCGACCCTACCTAATTGGCTACATCACAATAACTATTTTAATAAGCCCTTAATTCACTGCATGGTTTCAATCAATAAGCTTCACTTGTCGGGTTTCTAATTTCCACTATAGAAGTTACTTGATACAACGGCATTTGATTAATACAATGTCATTTACCTAATACTATGCCACTCACTTAAAACAATGCCATTTATCCTTAATACAATGTAATTTGCTCAATACAATATATTTCCTTTAAACAATGTTATTTGCTTGATACAATGTCCTTCACTTAATACAATGTTTATTCGCTCACACACACAATACTATGGCACATTGCTGTATGATTTTCCACCATTAGATTGCCACGGTTCCAGAACTATATCTCAGTTCCCTAAGCACCCCTTAATTATAAATTATAATCTTAAAATTACAAAATATTTCCTCACAATGAGTTTCTTCTTATTTTTATTCCATATATTTTGTAATTTTTCCACACTAGCCTGTTCAGTGATTCGCTAACCATGACGTATGTACGAAGGAACGTGTGGCCATTAGACATGTGTCGGACCTGGAGGCTGTTGTTGGGTGCTGTGCTGCCTGGAGTATAGGAGCTCCATCTATTATTTCTTCCTGTGGTGAATCTGTATAAGACCGGTGGTCTTAATAAAGCTTTGTGTGTGTGCGTGTGTGTGTATTTTGTAATTTTAAGAGGAAATTCTCCATTTTTATAAAATTTTAATATCAATAGATTTATTATCCCCTGTTCTTGCTAGCTTAGATTCGAGCCTTTCCTCTAAATACTTGTCCAGTCACACACACACACAAAAACCGATAGATTTAGATAGGTTTAGATTCTAGTTCAACAGGAGACCTTTCTTTGTCATTGACTGTTCATTATTGACCCATCCATTGATGAACTCTACTCATCCCCAGCCACAGACACCATCAACAAGCTCTACAGGCTTGATATCCTAATAGGATTGATTGGAAATAAGAAAAAAATGATACATATATATTAATAGAAACAATGGGCGCCTCTCCCGTCAAAATAAACGTCAAAATCTGACGCCATCTATTGACCGTCGCCGCAACTAGCGGCCTCGGGTCGGTGACAAAGCCACAACACCAGCTTTGGCAAACTGAGAAGCGTCCACCTAGAGACCATGGTTTCGGGCTAATGGCCCTCGTCAGTCTAGGGCGGACTTTATTCCATGAGATCCACACGGGATCTAATGGAATCTTCACAATCTACCAAAGAGGTGTTTTGCTGGCAATGTGGCTGGGCCAAATCTATGGCAAGAATATAGATGGAATATTTGCCGGGAGGAAATTAATCCATAGAAACAATGGGCGCCTCTCCCGTCAAAATAAACGTCAAAATCTGAGATGGCGTCAGATTTTGACGTTTATTTTGACGGGAGAGGCGCCCATTGTTTCTATGGATTAATTTCCTCCCGGCAAATTTTCCATATATATATTAATCTAAAGATACAAAGGCCGCCTCTCTCGTCAAAATAGACGTCAAAACCAGACGCCATCTATTGACCGTCGCCGCAAACTAGCGGCCTCGGGTCGGTGACAGAGCCACAACACCAACTTTGGAAAACTGAAAAGCGTCCACCTAGAGACCATGAGCGGACTTTATTCCATGAGATCCACACGGGATCTAATGGAATCTTGACAATCTGCCAAAGAGGTGTTTAGCTGGCAAAGTGGCTGGGCCAAATCTATGGCCAAAACATAGATGGAAATTTTGCCGGGAGGATATTGATCTAAAGAGACAAAGGTCGCCTCTGCCGTCAAAATAGACGTCAAAACCAATGAAAAAAATCCAGTTAAAAATATCCACGCTGCGCGCGTATGTTTTTGTAAATATTTCTTGCAAGATATAGTCGATGTTTTATTAAGTCCGTTGAAGAGCGATTATCACTTGAAAGCTAGCGTTTTGTAATAAACTCATTGTGAGAAAATATTTTGTAATTAAAAATAAATTTCTACTGTCCTGACTACAGTGACCATTAATATATCATTGCAGTATGAGAGGACGGTAGAAATTGTTTTATCATAAAAAGAATCCTACGCGTCTAAAAAAGTGCAATAGGTCGCACCTCAGCTCTAGCAATGACGTTACAAAACACCGACAACCTCCCGTTGTAGTTATCTCTCCCACACAATCAATAAACCAGCCGATATGGACACCGCGAAATCTAATGTTCTTTTAGCAAACAAATTGAATAAAAAACACCAAAAGAGATTGGTTCACAAAATATTATCAGCGTAAAGAGAACAATATGATAAAAATAATTATTTATTGTTTTGGGGGGATGGAAATATCAATAATATATTTATTTATTTTCTCTTTCTCAATATACAATAGCACATTTTATATATTTCATTTCCTACTTGGAAGATTCACAACACAATAAATAGTCTATGGTGTGTTTGTTCTGAGATCGTGTGGGATTTTATCTCCATGTTGTTGTTCTTTAAATTTAACTTATCTATCATTCAAGCCATATACATACATTGTGTGAATTATCGTTTATTTATATTATATTACATAATACTCTCTCTCTCTCTGCCTGGAAACAAATGGTATTAAACGTTTTCTATAATTTACGAAGTTTATAGATAAAGCGGTAATGCGTGTGACACAGATTTCTAATTATAAAAAGTGTTTTAATAATTCGAAACCCCTGAAATATGTCCAAATACACATTTTGTTTATTGTCGTGAGTTCTTCCTCATTTTATAATCCATCAGTTACAACGTGGACAAAACTAAGAAGATTTATATTGTAAAATTGATAAATATACAGAAAACTGCAAATAAATTCATTTCTATCATAAATTTGATCTATTTTTGACCCGTATGATTCTCGTAAAATAATAAAACGATTTTCTATTGCCCTTACTGCAATGATAAAAATAATGGGAGGGCTTGGCTCATCAATGGTGAACCCTCCCAGCGGTTTCGCCAGTTTAATCTACCATACTGTTCTATAAAAAAATAGTTAAAAGATAACGGATTTATTTCTATTAAATTTATTGACGTGACAACGTCTTAAATTAGGTTGCGGCTGGGAGTCACTTATGAAAAAGTGTAACGCCCGGTAACGTTACGATGAGTCACCGAACGAGTGTTTTTACTTGTGCAATTCTTATTTTCATTCCTTGTTCCTATTTAATTATATTCATATCAATAAATATTCTACCGTTGTCACGTAAAATCTTCGCCCGTAAAACCGACTTTACAGGCAACCATTGTTTTTTTCTATTAAAAAAGGTCATTTCCTGATCGCGCAATTGAACGTTGCTGTGACCTGCGCCATCTATAGGGATAAATATCAACTAACCGTTGACTTTTAATTATCACAGAATATATATGGATCGAATAACCTTTCTTGATATGTCAGGGAAAGCTCGCTATGTACGCGTTTCAGGCTGTGGGTCCTCGTAGTGCAGGCTGTATATAAACGACCATAAAAGGTGGTTTTAGAGGCCTCCTTATTGAACAGAATCGTTCTGCCCCTTAGAGTGTCTATTCACAAGGTATAACATATACATTGTAAGTACCTTTGCTAAGTTTCCATGGCTGGTTTCTCAACTAAGCCTTTAATAAGGCAAAGAATTTATTTTACTGAAGCTCCTCCAAGAACATAACTGGAGCGTGTCGGGCCAACTACCCGAAATCATTCCCCACTTTGACGGGTATTTTATAAACTGGAATAAGATATTTTAACGATTCCTTTTAATTAATGTTTGACTCTGTTTTAATTTCTCATATAATCAACTAATTAATAATTTAACAGTTTTACTGAAGTCTATCTTGGCTATATACTTGCCCCGCTTGATTCACATCATTCTGAAATCTTCCATACCTTCAACTCAGCAGGACAAACAGAAGCTAAATTAGAGGAGATAGGTCCGGAGAATAAGGAGGGTGGTAGTCTACTACATTCCTTGTCGTCGTGTTGGGAAGAACCACATATTTGCCAAGTTCACTTTTATCTTCTTGGGGAGTTTCGATTTTCGATAGTCTCTATCAGAGATCGAATCCTGCTTTGGGCACTTTTTCTGAAGATAAGACATTGCTTCAATTGCCCAGAATTTTGCAAAAGTCCAACCCCACCAGTGAGTGCAAGTAACCAAAACGGGGACTCTGGCACACTTGTAACGTAAAAGTCGAACTGATTTCTACATATGTAGGTCTGTGGTGCAGTAAAAGCAGTCGCTACCTATCCTCCATCTCATATACCAGAGATAACTTTGCTGATCTACCGAATTCTAGGCTTTTGCTTGTTCCCGAAACTATCGAAGAGTATTTTCACAGTTTCTGATTTTTTAAATCTATCAATGATTTCAATATAACGGTATTTTTTTCTGGAAAACATCATTTTGCAGGTTGATTTTTAAATTGAGTCGTAACTTATTTACATCACAACCTTTATTTACCACTTCCAACGTTTCCTCTGTCGTCCTTTCCAAGGATCTATTTGACTGCTGCTGCTGTTTACTTTTATACGAATTTTCTCTTGTTGTGGAAATGGAAAGTCAGCCTGAGGTTTGACGGAGAGTATGGCGTTAGGGTTGTCTCTATAAGTACTTCCTAGAACTAAGGAGTGAAGACCTTGTCTGGAGGAGGACTCTCTCAAGGTGGGGAAGTCCTCCTTGCTGAAGATATTTGTACATATATACAAATAGTGAAAATAGAGCAATCCATAAACAAATATTTAATTAAAAAGGCATATATTGGATCAAACTATCATTTATTTTACCAATATTTCAGTTGGCTGAACGCCAACCTTTATCAAGGTATTATAACACTTTAAAATGTTATAATACCTTGATACCAACGTATATTGGTAAAATAAATGATATTTTGATCCAATATATGCCTTTTTAATTAAATATGCAACTATATATATATTCATAAAAACGCGAAATCATAAGGCGGAATGTTTCTTTTAAAGTTTTTATAATTTTACCGAGCTTTCGAGCATTACTGCCCTTCCACAGGAGAAAGATAGAAAACGTATAAGAAGATTAATTTTTTTAAATATATATACATATCTGCATATTTACATATAATAAAAGATTTGCATAAAAACAAGAGAAATATATAATTCTAAGAGTATATATGCAAAATTGTATTTAGTAGAAAATGAACTATGGAGAATACCGAGCGGCCATCTACATTTTATCTACACGTTAATTATTCCTTTATTTGATCTTAATTCTCTCTCTTCACCAATGAATACTTTATATATATATATGTATATTGATCAATTTTATTTATTTACATCTATTTATTCATATATGTATATAATCTTATTTATAATTATTCAACTTTGTATTTAAACCTATATAATTGTATATGGGCGATTAATAAAAGTGGTTTCAATCTCTCTCTTTGTAGTAATCGATGGGAAAAAAAATCAATAAATTGTTCAAATTGTAATATATATAATTGTTATATTTATAATAAATTTATTCCCCACTATGCACAAGTTAGGGCACCTTTAAATGAACTTTTAGTTACAAATTCTCCTTGGTGTGTGTTGTGGAGTGCAAAACATGAACAAGCATTCCAAATACTTAAAAAATTCACTTATTTCACAACCAGTACTTTATATTTATGACCCATATCTAAACCATGCCATTTAATCACAGATGCCTCAGGTCTAGGAGTAGCAGGAGTCTTGAAACAACCTGATGAACAAGGCATTTTACACCCCATAGCTTATTATTCAAGAAAACTTCACCCATATAAACAGAATGCTTCAGAAATTGAAACATTAGCAATAATTAATTCAGTACAAAGATTTCATATTTACATAATATACACTTTACATTGCACACAGATCACTTACCTTTAAAATGGATCAAAAATGTAAAAAATCCCCATGGTAGATTATTTAGATGGATTCTATCTCAATATAACTTTGACATATTAAAGGATTAAATAATATAGAAGCAGACATGCTGTCAAGTGTATCATTTCACCAACATATAATGAGTTGAAAGAACATCAATCCACAGAACATATTAGCAATAGTAAAATTAAAATTTAAATGGTCTTTATATCATTAACAAAAAGTTTTAAAAGAGCTTATGTACCACAAACACTAAGCCACAAATTATTAAACAAAATACATACAAAGCATGGACATATTGGAACAACTCAAATGACTAAAATAATTTCTCCACACTATTATTGGCCACATATGACTAGGGATAATTACACCAAACATTGTGAAACTTGCCAGTTCAATAAGTCTAGGGATTGCTTATGGACCACTACAACAGATAGCTACACACCCCAATCACATGTTTTCTCTAGATACAATGGGCGGGTTACATAATTATGGGACAACAAGACACATTATGACAGTAGATCATCACAGTAGATTCCTTTGGGCCTTTCCTACTGTATCAACTTGAGAAATTTATTCCAAATTAATAAACCTGAAATATTAATAACTGAAAGAAATGCAGCTTTTCTTAGCAATAAATTTAAACATTTTTTAGAAATAAATAATGTTAAGCATCTACTCACCAGTTCCCATCACCCAGAAACAAATGCAAAAGTAGAAAGATTAAATTCCACCATCATTAATAGGTTAAGATGTGTGAATATAGTCATAATTTAAAGATTTCTTGGACAAAATATATTCCTAAAATTACTGAAAGTTATAATGATACAGTACATACCACAACAGGCTTTACTCTTAAATTCCTATACTATGGAATACAACCACAGTATATAGAACATGGCACAGAAATACATACACTGATAGAAAATTAGCTATTGAAAGAACCATAAAATCTCATAAAAACAGCAAACAACTTTATGATATTAAACACTCAGAACCCATTTTTAAAGAAGGAGATCAAGTATTAATAAAAACCTTTATTTATCCAAACACTGTTAACCCAAAGATATATAGGCCCATTTACAATTTAAAACAACTTTCCCCAGTCACATATGAAATAAACCCAATTTACCTCAAATAAAACAAACAGAAATTATACACTCTAATAAAACTTAAATTATTTTACCCAGAAGATTTTTGACTTCAAAATAGCACTAACATAGAAAATAACTTAATAGTAAACCAACATTCTAACACAAAATTAATAGATATTGATGATAACCATGTTTTTTCACAGGAAGGCCATATTTTGGACATGGACAATGAAGAACAAATACCAGCACCAATTCTTATGCATAAAAATATACTTAATGTCACTCCATATATATCTCTTTCTGAATATGGAGCAATCCATATTTAAATCTTTAGATAATAAAAAGGCATATATTGTGTTGTTGTGTGTGTGTGGATTGATATAAAATCTTTTATTCAATCCAATATATGCCTTTTTATTATCTAAATATATCTCTCTCCTTTATCATTTCATTATTAAACCATCATTATGAAATACCTTTAAATATTATTTCACATACATTTAAATGTTAATATTTTAGGAATATAACTTTTTAAATTATTATTAGTGTAAAAATAAACATTTCTGCTGCCTTTTAATATTTTGATATTTAACTAGTATAATGACATAATTATTCATATTTGAAATACCTTTTTTTTGCTTCATATAGATTTCTACAAAAAATTCAATTATTATCATTTCTTATTTAGACCATTATTTTATAATTTCAAAATTATATAAATTATTTATAAACAAACTTTTATTTTTCATTTTGAAAAATTTGTATAATGATTTTTATTGATTTTTATTTTTAATTATTTCCATAGACATTTTGATTTCGTTAATTATTTATTTTGTAATTACCAATTTTATTTTAAAATTTTAACTTTTAAAGTCTTATTCCAAGGGGAATTATTACATAATTTTAAAATGCAAATATTTTATTTTTTAAAAATATATATTTTATTTTCACATTCATTGACTATTCTACGTTATTATGTATAATTATGTATAGTTAACACACTCTTACCTATTTTTTAAATTCACTAATATAGGATTAATTTTATAAATTCTATATAACTGTGAAAACATTTTTGTGTAATTTTCTACAAATAATTGAGAATAAAAGCTACTTGATAGTAAATAATTATTATTTATCCTTTTCTATTATCACGACTGCATCTTCAATTCTTTATCTTTATGACAAAAATATTATTCATAGCATATATATACAGGGTGGCTGATAAATATAGTGTTGGAAACTGAATGCTACGGCTAGGGCCACACTGCCCTTATCATCATCACTAGTTTGTTTACTTCTTATCTATACTGTAAATGTGTTCGCTACTATAAATTTGTTTTTCTTGCTAAATGGATAATAAAGGTTATTATTATATAATCATCAACGTCCTCATACCTTCATACAAGCTGTAAGTACCTAAATCTTACAACATATAGTCCTCAAAACCTTTTGCAATAACTCAGTGAAATGAACACATAATTATAAAATTTGAAAAGCATATATAATAACTGACATTAAGGAAACAGTTTATTAAAGAAACATATCGAAGTGGGCTTCTTTGGCCTTGATGTAGGTCTGGAGGTGTTTGGTGATAGACTCTACCGTGGGTATTTGATGTCGTTCTTGGCCCACTCTCGCTGAAAGACCTTCTTTAGAGAATCCAAACTTTTGTGGGGAGAAGAAGAAACATTTTGCTCCAAGTAACTCCACACGGAGTAGTCCATCGGGTTTATATCCGGGGAGTTTGAAGGCCACATTATTTCGAGCGCAAATTTATTTTTATAAATAAAACACTTTTTTACTGTCTTCATTGAGATTGAAAGTGAAACGATTTTATCTCGAATTTTTCTTCCTTTTTCCCCGCAGTGAGGTAGGTAGAGGCTGTGTTTTATTTATAACAAGGAAAAATAATTCTAAGAATTGCTTTAATTGTTACTGCCACTATCAACTACTGCCATTAATACTCAATTATTGTATCACGGCAATATTGGGATAATTGTTTTGAAATAAGAGAAATACATCTATATATATAAAAATCAATGTTTGTATGTTTGTTTGTTTGTATGTCCGGTATACAAATTCGCAGTAGTTCACTAATTCAAACCAAAATTTCCATACATAGGTAAAAAAATACGGGGAAGACGATAGGCTATTTAAAAAAAATATATAAATCAATTATTAAAACTATATATTGAAATTATTCTACTTAGCTCACGAACAGCGCCCTCTATCAAAGATTAAATTAAATTATGCTGATGCAAACAAATAGATAATGCTAATAACAAACAATTATTTAAAAAAATCTTATTTAAATATATATCACTCGGGTAGATATGCACACGGGTCAATCCCGGGGCGAAGCTCGGGTCACCCGTCTAGTATTTATATAAAAAAATACTAAATTAATTAAATTAGTCACCAAAATTGACAGCCACCAGGTTTTTAAAAATTATTATGATATATAAAACTTGTTCAATATCTTTGTATTGTTCTTCTAAAGCCATGGCTCCATACACAGACTTCGAGTAAATTACAGTAACTCCGGACTTAAATAGAAACTCCACCATTGTCGGATTCTTGTGTTTATTTAAGACTGTAAATCTAAAAGAATACAAAATATATCTTTAATTCTGTTTGCATATATGAAAAGAGGAATGTTTATTTAATCACAAAATATTATTTTCATGATGATAAATTATTTAAATATTTTTCTATAGGTCATTGTGTACATTACTTATTGACCGGGCCTTGTATTTTTATAGAAAGCAAAATAGAGTTAAAATCAAATAAAGTTAAAAGGAAAAGTATAATAGAACTGAGACTTTATTTTAGCTTTTAAAAAGTGAATTTTTTATTTTTAGTAACAAAAGTGTTAACAAAGGATCTAAAAAAATTGTTAGTGAAATTTTAAAACTTTTTGTGAGGGAAACCTTAGATATATAGAGTTCTATTCTACTTTTCCCTTTTTAACTTTCTCTTTGCTTCTAATTTTATTTTTCTCTCTCTCTCTCTATATGCATAAATTAAATATATAATATTATATTTAAAATATATTGTTAGTTATAGCTTACTATCAAAACTCGAAACTATTTTAAAGGCGTAAGATTCTTTTTGAAATTAAACAATTTCTACTTCCCTTACTGCAATGGAAGAATTAAAGGGAGGGCCTGGCTCATCAGTGGTGAACCCTCCCAGCCGTTTCGCCAGTTTAATCTACCACACCGCCGTTATATTGCATTTTTGGAACTTCCTTTTATAGTGATACTGTTGATAGACTCTTGGAATGGTAGCAACAGTATTATTATAAAAGGAAGTTCCAAAAATGCAATATAACAGCGGTATGGTAGATTAAACTGGCTAAACCGCTGGGAGGGTTCACCTCTGATGAGCCAGGCCCTCCCTTTAATTTTTCGATTTCAGTAAGGACAGTAGAAATTGTTTTATTTCAAAAAGAATATTACGCGTTGAAAATAGTTTCAAATTTTGATAACAGATGGCTCGCTAGTGCATCATATTACTGCTTACTATACTGACATTAAATATTTACAATTCAATATTAATCTATGAAACTCTTTAATCATTAAATATATTATTTCATATATTTATTATATATCTTTGTGTGAAGATAGAGAGAGGTTGCCTGGCCGGCATTCATATCTTTAAAAAATAGAGAAAATAAAACTTTAACTGTCCGAAGTGTCAATTCTTAAAAGATTCATTATAGAATTTAATGAGAAAATGATATACATTAGCAAATGTTGTGTGAGTGCCTCTTCTTTAAAAAATACATAAAAACAGAGTGTTTACTTTGTCGTGCCATTTTTGAACATTTGAAGATAAAAGAATGTATCAATAAAACTGATTTCTACCAACTTTTTGAACTTTTTGGAAAGTTCGACAGATTTTCTAACTCCTCTTGTAGGAAGTGAAGAGATCGAAGCCGTCCCTGTGCTAACCATGGTGTACAGACTGCTGGCTTTTGACAGAATTGGACTAAACTGGAGGTATATGCTTTATCTCCAACCATAATGTTCTTGTTGGAGAAAAATATATACATCTTATAAATAAAGAGATTTTCTGCTTGTATTTAATTATCTTGAGGACTATGGCAATGCAGTCATGGCATAAATATTGAAAGAATAATAATAAGAATGGTTTTGATCAGATATTGCTTTAATTGAGCTAAGGAATATATAAAATACATAATTTGGTAAAAGTAGTGCCTGGCTTAAGGCGTAAGAATAAAAAAAAGAAAACTTATTTACATAATGTACAAAGGTTTTGAGCCGGCCATTGGGATAAAACAACAACGAGTTTTTATAGGGGAAGAGTGACCTCTGGCGGTCGATTTTAGCAGAGTATTTTATCTATGAAATATATTTTAAAAACATATTTTTATATAACATATAGATTCGTAGAAGAGAAAGAAGGCTGATAATTACGAAGTTCCTTTATTACTTAGATGTATTCATAAACAATAAGGATGGACATGAGATTAAAGGAATTGAACTTAATAAAATTATATGTACATTAGCAGCTCACGTCTATCAGGGGCCTGACCTATCCAATAACCACTAGCCAACTCCACACAATGTAACAAAGCTGCGATATAGAGACAGAGATGTAGCATAGACAATATTACAACAATATAAAAATTACAACAGAGCATTATATCGCTGAAATATTCTAGAATTGCCACTTTTAACAGTTCTCTCTGGGATGTTAGCCATTGTTTCGATGCATTTGGCTTAACTTCCCAGTAGAGAACGTTATATTGGTTAAAGAATATTCGATAACATATAAAAAGCAGACGTTGTTCTGAATGTTAAGGAAAGGTAAAGATTCTCCCCCAGGAGATCCTTCAGTTGAGTGGGGAAAGTAAGCAGACGATCAGCCACTTGGAACTTCACCAATCTTCTGCCGACCATAATGTGGTTACTGGCTTCCTACATCAGCAGTTTCTAGGGCTGCACCTGAGATTCTTACCTATGTATGGATGCCGTTTGTCTTTTGCTCAAATACTTGGATCCATTCATTTAAACATTCAAAAATATTATTATAAATTATAAAATGAACGTTTTTGTGATGTAATATTAGGCATTATTCTATAATTAAAATAAATAAATTATTAAAACACCATTTATTGGATATATTCCCATCCCTGGACACTTTTATTTTTCCGTTTATCATTACTCTTCACAATTCATCCTTTCATACTTCATCTCTAAGGATAGAAATAGTCGTTATTTATCATTAAAATAAATTACGATTTTTCGTTCAAAAGAAACATTTGCGGTAAAATATGTCAAACGTCGTTCTACATTAAATACATTTTGACATCCCTTGTTCAGATTTGCCTTAAAGATGAATGTCGGAGCAGCTAACAATGACCAAATGATGATGATAATCGAAGCAGACGGTCGCACACACATATTCACACAGCACCGGAGAAATAATTAAAGTTCAAACATGGCCAATGTTTGCTATCTAAATAATACACCAGAGAATATTTACAACTCTATGTGGTTTCGGGGAGAAGTTAATCAATTCCTTATCTTCATCAAGAAAACTTGGCATTCCAACATGGTGGTTAGTAATTCCAGTGTATCTCTCGGACAAGTCTGAAATGTGGGTGAAAGCTAGATGGATTAATTCCCAACCTATTCTCCAGCTTACACTGAGACCAATCATAACTTTACCTGCTCCTGTAATCTGCTTCCACTCTCTGGTGTTGGACTTCTGCATAGATAGAGCAGGTAAATCATCACCTGGTTTCTAACATAAAATCTCATTTCACTCACCATCATAATGGCCAGTCCGACAGTTATTGATGTTGTTGTTGTGTCCAATGAAGATGTCTCCGTACATCTCTATCGCAGTAATGTTCTCTATCTTGGGTGTATAAAGCTGCTGTTATGAGTCAATTTTCTGCTGTTGTTGTGTCCAATGAAGATGTCTCCGTACATCTCTATCGCAGTAATGTTCTCTATCTTGGGTGTATAAAGCTGCTGTTATGAGTCAATTTTCTGCTGTTGTTGTGTCCAATGAAGATGTCTCCTTGTATCTCTATCGCAGTAATGTTCTCTATCTTGGGTGTATAAAGCTGCTGTTATGAGTCAATTTTCTGCTGTTGTTGTGTCCAATGAAGATGTCTCCGTGCATCTCTATCGCAGTAATGTTCTCTATCTTGGGTGTATAAAGCTGCTGTTATGAGTCAATTTTCTGCTGTTGTTGTGTCCAATGAAGATGTCTCCGTGCATCTCTATCGCAGTAATGTTCTCTATCTTGGGTGCATAAAGCTGCTGTTATGAGTCAATCTTCTGCTGTTGTTGTGTCCAATGAAGATGTCTCCGTGCATCTCTATCGCAGCAATGTTCTCTATCTTGGGTGTATAAAGCTGCTGTTATGAGTCAATTTTCTGCTGTTGTTGTGTCCAATGAAGATGTCTCCGTGCATCTCTATCGCAGTAATGTTCTCTATCTTGGGTGTATAAAGCTGCTGTTATGAGTCAATTTTCTGCTGTTGTTGTGTCCAATGAAGATGTCTCCGTGCATCTCTATCGCAGTAATGTTCTCTATCTTGGGTGTATAAAGCTGCTGTTATGAGTCAATTTTCTGCTGTTGTTGTGTCCAATGAAGATGTCGCCGTACATCTCTATCGCAGTAATGTTCTCTATCTTGGGTGCATAAAGCTGCAGTTATGAGTCAATTTTCTGCTGTTGTTGTGTCCAATGAAGAGCCTCAGATGTCTTCGTGCATCTAATCACTGCAGTATATCTTGGTTGCTCATAATTGGAAAATAGGTGCCGTTGCCAGGTTGGTCGCCTGGACCAGAATTTGGTCAAATATTCCAAGGATCCAGGGGTGTGGTCGGATTCTCCCTCCTTTCCTTCAGTGAATACATATTTTACAATGTTGAAATATATATTTTCCCTGGAATTTCTCAGTAGAAAATAAATAAGAATAAATGATAAGGGATCAAGACAATCCCAGCACAAACCAGAATCTATATATCACTAGATACAACACTTGTCATCAAACCTGTGTGAACAAGATCTTACTAACTCACGTCTTGGCGACCCACTGAAACAATATTCTGTGTAAAACGTGGTTTCACCTGGCGAGTGAACATCGACCAGCACCACGCCAGGATGATATACTATAAGCCCATCTATGTATTAGAAATAATGAATTAAAACATGAATGTTTTTTACACATAAAACATTTCTACTTTCCTTGCTGCGATGAAAATTAATTGGGAGGGCTTGGCTCATCAGTGGCGAACCTGTTCTGAAGGCTCTTGTCCATTGTTTGATTAAATACCATTTTTGAGATTCCATTCTTCAGTGTAGCATATATATCGTCTAATACAGTATTAGAGCTTTAAGAAGCGGTCTGGTAGATTAAATTGGCGAAATCGCTGGGAGGGGGTCACCACTGATGAGCCAAGCCCCCTCAATTTATTTTCATCTCGTGATAAAGAAATTAGAGATTTGTTTTTATGTGTAAAAGAAACATTTGTGCACTTCAATTCTTTCATTTTTTATCCATTACTCTATATGAATTACCAACTATGTATAAAAATGGAGATAAAGTCAAATACAAACCATTAAAATGCCACAAGAACACAAAATTTGATTTAAACATACTACAAGTTTGTCAGAGCAAGACTTCTAAACAGTGTGAGCACACGGACAGCGCTAGAGGATCAGAGTTGAATCTCGAATGCTCGGAATTAATATAATTAGGCTTAAATACACTCATGGAGACAAAACTTAAGGAAGTGGAAAGTCTTTGATGTCTACAGTCGTCTGTTCTTTTTTTGAAGGAGACAGAGTTAATTTTGTTCACACTTGGTTATATCGTGTGTCTTCAATAAAGGTCACTATAATATCTTTCAGAGTTATTGGCTGAATCCAGATATACATGGTAAAAGCTACAACTTCCTTAAGTTTTGTCCATGAGTGTATCTTTCAGAGTTATTGTCTGAATCCCGATTTATTTATGCTTATGAGGTGATACAGCAGCGTATTTACAATTAGAGAGGAGACAAAATGAATTAAATCTAGAAAAAAGAAGTGAGGACATATCGGTCATTAAAGTCTGAGAGGCAAGGCCTTCAGCCAGTTCAGGGCTTCCGGGGTGACAGAATGGAGATTGGAGATTCCTCCATTGAATTTGTACAGCGGGCAGTCATCTAGTATATGGGACATTGATTGTGGGACGTTGCAGGCACAATTTGGATCTTTGGTGTAGCCCCATAACTTCATCAGCTCAGCACACCTTCCCTGACCTGTCCTAAAGCGGTTTAGAAGCACCCATTCTCGTCGAGGGAGGGAAAAACCTGGGATCTTGACACTTGGGCTTGTGATGAGGTTCTTGTTTGGGATATCGGAGCTGATCCAGGAATTTGTCCATGCTTCTGAGATATTAAAATTTTGGGAGAGAAGTTGGTTTCCTCTGGACACCATATCGGCTTCCTTGATTTTAGTCTATGATTTGGGGGAGACTGTAGGATAGGGTTAATTTCGAGGTCGGGTGAATCCAAGAGTTTTAGGTACATTTTCTTGGTGGCTTCCTTTCTGCGTAGCTCAGGTGGAGAGATGTGAGCAAGAACTGGAAGCCAGTCGATTCTTGTAGGTTGGCAAACCCCTGTTATAATTCGTAAGGTAGAATTTAGTTGTGTGTCTATTAGCTTCGTGTGGCAGCTCCCCTCCCAGACTGGAGCACAATACTCAGCCGTGAAGAAGATCAATGCCAAGGCAGAAGTACGCAGGGTGTTGGTATCACTGCCCCAGGAAGAGCCGGCCAGCTTATGGAGGATATTGTTACGTGATGATAGTTTCCCCTTTAACTTGGTGAGATGAGTTTTGAAGGTGAGAGTGCGGTCAAGATGAATGCCTAGGTATTTGGGATGTTCGCTATGAGTTATCTGAGAGTTATTGATAAATAGGTTGAGTTTTCTTTCAGCTCTGTGATGGTTAAGATGGAAACAGCAATGTACAGATTTTGCGGGATTAAGTCTCAGAGACCAGTTTTCAAAGTAATTATGTAGAGTTTCAAGATCTTTATTCAGTTGAATTTCCAGTTCCTCGAAAGTCTTTGCTTGGGCTAGAATGGCTGTATCATCTGCGTAAATATTTTTTTTTGAAGTTGCTTGGGGAATATCATGGGTGTACCAGTTATAAAGAAGTGGAGACAAGACTGATCCCTGTGGGAGGCCATTATATATAGTATATTCCTTGCTAGATTTAGAGTTAAGGTATACTGTGAATTTCCTGGGTGAGAGAAGAGAAGACAAAAGATTGAGGGTTTGTTTGCATTTTAGCACTTTAGCAAGTTTATAAATCAAGCCATCAATCCACACTGTATCATATGCACTCGAAAGATCCAGGAGCACAACTGCAGATTTCAGTCCCAGTTGGAAGCCATTTTCGATAAAGGATGTCAAGGATGCAACCCGATCGCAACAACTCCTGTTGCCTCTGAAACCCGCCTGTTCCACCGGGATTTCTGGGTCCAGAATGGGAGTAAGTCTGGCTAGAATGATTCTTTCCAGAAGCTTGTGGGTTGTACAGAGAAGCGCAATTGGACGAAAATGAATCCCGATATACATGATAAAAGCTACAACTTCCCTAAGTTTTGTCCATGAGTGTATCTTTCAGAGTTATTGTCTGAATCCCGATATACATGATAAAAGCTACAACTTCCTTAAGTTCTGTCCATGAGTGTATCTTTCAGAGTTATTGTCTGAATCCCGATATACATGCTAAAAGGTACAACTTCCTTAAGTTTTGTCCATGAGTGTATCTTTCAGAGTTATTGTCTGAATCCCGATATACATGCTAAAAGGTACAACTTCCTTAAGTTTTGTCCATGAATGTTTATTTCTATATATGGGTTCTTATATTAATATGCAAATGTATATTATTATATTTTATGCATTTAAAAATATATTTAATTGTATTTGATCAGCATGAGCGTGGTCAGGTGTGTGAGGAAGCTGGCAATATTATTGTCGTTGTCGGTAATTGGACCAGCGACAGCCATTACTGGACTTTGTCAGTCGGTAATTACGTTGAGGAAGTCGGCTGGTGAGATAAGCTTGTGTTTCTTTAAACTTAGTTTAACTTACGTAATTTGTAAACGTTTCATTGAAGTTCCCTTATTTACTTGGTAGTAAAGGTTGGACTTACCATCAACGAGGTATTGACAGAAGAGGAAAATGAAGAAGGACTTCTTTAATTCACCTCAACAGTGGCCTGAGAGACTTGAGGTCAGCCTACCCCGTGTCACATGTCTGCCCCGGGGACACACAAGGCAGTTCAAATTAGAGTTAGGATCTTCCCAACATGTAACATCTGTAAAAAGGAGGAGACAGACTTTCATGTATGGGACTTGTACCACAACTAAACAAGATACATGTTCCTCCATGGCATTGTATAATGACACAAGATATAATAATTTAAAAAACGAGGTGTGGCATATGCAAATTTTGATTTTTGTATTTATACCAAAGAAGAACAGCGATTTAATGTTCGGTGATTGCGAATTAAGGCCTAAAATCACTTGTAATTCGTAAAAGGACAAACAAGTAGAATATTTCAGCACGGGTGCAACTACCCCAGCGCACAATACACTTCGATGGATTTATGAATGCTCGCTCAAAATTGAATAACAGTTCTTCCTAGTGTTTAGATAGAAATTTTCCCGGGAGGATATTGTATCCGATGTCTATAAAAGGAAATACGATCGCCTCTACCGTCAAAATAGACACTAAAACTAAACGCCATCTATTGACCGTCTCCGAAAACCAGCGGACTCGGGTCATAGACAAAACCACAACCCGCTATTTTGCAGAGATGATCAATAGATTAGGTTTAGCATCTATTTTGACGGGAGAGGTGACCTTTACTTTTATAGAGCTCTTCTCTGGTGTATTTTCGAGTAGAATATCGAGTTCTAGAAAGCTGTCGGCTGGTGAAGAATATCTTACAATTTGGACAATGAATTCTCACTGCCGCTGGAACTAGCTTTCACAACAGCCGTTTAGTTTGAGGAATTTTAAGGTTTTCATCCTAACTGGTAGAGAGATTTCCATGTATATTATAATAATACTTTAGCGACATCCATCAATGGGAAAATATATCTAAAGAAATATATATAATAAATGATATTTTGATTCCATATATGCCTTTTTAATTAAAAAAATATATATATTAGGGGCAGGGGGAATTATAGACACGACTATTTGCAATCTCATAAGTTGAACAATCACCTGGAGCAGTAAATTATCAAAAGTATCGTGAGAAGTTTCTTGTAAGGGTTTTATTTAGCCGGGCATATATTTCTGTCCTCCGACAAAAGTAAAAATAAAAATATTTTTATATACGGGCAGAAATGTTCGAAATAAAATCTCGGATAAATTCTTACAAGAAACCTTTTGCCTAACGATTTTGTACTTTTGACCAAATATTATTTACAGTAGTTTCCCCAACGAGTCCTCCTCAAGATGTTGAGGGAGGTCAGAGGCTGAGATGTTAATGGAAGAAAGGATGTTTAGATCTCTATCTATGAACGGCCAAGGCGTAAGCTTGACGTGGAATTTTGTAATGTTTTGATCAAATAATACAAGATGTATTCAATATATCGTTATATTTTAAAGAAGATATATCAGTTTTATAATAATTTCACGCAGCACAAATGTGTCAAAATAATAGAATATAAAATATATAACATCATAGGTAACTTTGGTAACGCTATAATGTGAAATAGCTGATCAAATATTTACAACTCGATAGATTTCAATTTGGCGAGGAACATGTGGCATATTGTCGATTGTCGATTATACTGGAATTTTGATATTTTTGTAAATTTGGTGGGAAATTGGGGAAATTACAGCGGTGCTGGCTGCCACTGGACATCTGGGCGTTTTCAATGAAAGATTCTGAAGATACATGTCTCAAATTAGATTAAAAAAGGCATTTATTGGATTAAAAAATCATTTATTTTAGCAATATTTCAGTTGGCTGAACGCCAACCTTTATCAAGGCACTAGCCGAATGACCCGGGCAACGCCCGGGTTTTACCCGATTAAATGTTTTTATTCAAATACTATTCATTACAATTATAAATTGGCGCCGTGGATGTCACTCTTGTGAAACGTCCCGCTCCAAACTTTGTGTCTGAGAAGCGATATTTTTATAGAGAGATGATCTGGCTTTGTGTCTTCTGCTCGAATGAATGTTTTTCTGTTAGAATTTTGTTCCTGCATACTAAAAAACAACTGGCTTTATCCGTGGTTTCTGCTTTTTGGAATATTTTTCCCGATATAATTTTGTATCTGATAATCAAACATGATACAGCAATATTATCATCATCTTTTTTTGACTAAAAAACAACTATTTTTGCCCAGAACCTGTCAATTCCAATTTTTCTTGGCTAAAAAAGCGATAAATATATTTTCCATATTTTTCTCTATGTTCTGTTAAAACACGCTTTACATGTACATTAGGTCAGCTGATATTACCTCCCATCTTTACCGCTAGAGGCGCTGCTTGCGAGCGAAAGGGCAAATTTACAACGCAAATTTTCAAATAACTCGAAGAAAATTCGGGATAGAGACCTGAAATTTTTACGATAAGTTTTTTCCAGATTCTATTATATATACTGTTAAAATTTCAGTCAGATTAGTTACGTATTGTGGACGTGTATAGCTGACATAGGAACAAACACACATACATACATACACTGACTTTTATATATATAGGGATTACATATTTGTATAAACAAACTCAGAGCCGCATAGTGTTATAATATCACAGTTGAAATAATTAAAAAAAAAATACAAAGTAGATGGGAAAAATTTGTGCAGGAAAAAAAAATTAGTAAAGTTAGAATAATAATAAGTTAAAGATATTTAACTTATTCTGATTGTAACTTTTATATATATTTTTTCATGCACAAATTCCCCCATTTACTTTTAATTATTCTAGAATTGTCCAAACACCATTTCTTGATTAATCAAGAAAAGCTAACTACGTACGTGTTTCGAGCTGTTGACCCTTACAGAGGGTGTTTCCTTTCAAATGAAACGATTTCAAACGTCCGTTAGAACTTTATTTTTCGAACGTGAATTTTTTTCATGTGTTCTATGTGCTTCCCCTTCTTCTTGGCTATCTCCCTGCATCGGACTTTCCAAGCTGCGAACACTTCCTTGACTTTGGAGAGCGAAACATTGACCACTCCTCTTGTGCGGCTTTCCAAAGTCCGGCCTCAGTTTTGGGACGTCGGTTGAAGAGCCGTTGTTTCAACATACCGAACCCGTAAAAATCCAGTGGGCTGGCGTCGGGAGACTTCACTGGAATGTCCGAGTTCCTGATAAAATTTAGGCCTAGGGTGTCCTTCATTTCTTGTAGGAACTGTTGGGTTTTGTTGGAGGTATGGGAAGAGGCTTTGTCGTGATGAAGGAACACTTTGTCCATTTCCCCTGGGTAAAGGTCCTTCAGTTGTTCGATGACAGGTTTCAGAACGCATTCTATATAGAATTCTGAGTTCATCTTCACCTTCGATGGAACCTTTATGAGCGGAAGGACTCCACGGCCAGTCATTACCCCGACAACCATGAAACCTTTAGGGAAAGTTTCGGAGCATTGGTGAACCCAATTATCCGGGACCTGATTGCCTCTTTTGATGTAACAGATCTTCCGGATTCCATTGCAATACGTCACATACATCCATGCTTCGTCCAATGTTGCAGTATATTCCGATCTGGAACCGGCCAGGTGTTCCTCGTAGAGCTTCCGGGCATTCGTTGCACGGTTTTTCATGTGGAAAGGGGTGATCTTGTGAACCTTGCCTTTTCGTCGGGTATCCAGTTCCAAATCTTTGTGAATGATATTATTTATCGTTTTTAGCGATGTTCCACACATTCTGGAAAGTTGGCGCTGAGATGGTGGATTTTCAGTAGTTGCTAGCCGCTTTACCTTGGAAACCGTGGCGGGGGTCCGCACCGGACGTGGTCGATCGACTTGAAATTTTTGCCCATTGGATTCAGCTTCCCTTTTCTTTCCGATTCCATTTACTACCCTACATATTGTAGCTTTGCCAACATCTAGTCCTTCTGCTTTTAGCTTTTTCACTATGACGCTATAACTGTTTCCTTCTTTGGAAAGCCGCACAAGAGGAGTGGTCGAATGTTTCGCTCTCCAAAGTCAAGGAAGTGTTCGCAGCTTGGAAAGTCCGATGCAGGGAGATAGCCAAGAAGAAGGGGAAGCACATAGAACACATGAAAAAAATTCACGTTCGAAAAATAAAGTTCTAACGGACGTTTGAAATCGTTTCATTTGAAAGGAAACACCCTCCGTATCAGTGTGGTGCAAGCTGTACTTCAACGACCAAAACAAGTTGGTTCTTTGGGGCATTCTGAAAAATCATAAAACAGGTATTTGGGGAGGAATGGCGTGAAAACGCCAAACAATGTAAAAACTAGTACAAAAGTGTACTGGAATCAGGTAGATAAATGAAGAAATAAATTAGGAGATGTCTTAATTTATCCACCTGATTTAAGGAAAATTTCACTTTTGTAACATTTTACACATTTTGTATTTTCTCATTTTGACAGACAGGTTCCACCAAGTTCTACAGTAGCAGATGTCTGTTGGATAAACAACTATATCCACAGTAGCTGTGAGGTAAAGTTACAAAGAGTTAAGTTTCCATTATAAAACCTAGATGTAAAAGATGTCCCATATGCTGATTCCGCCTTCTTTTGGAGACAATTATTTATCAAATATGAGTCAACAAATTTATAACTGGATGAATACAATGATGTTTGATCAAGGTCTTTGGTTTATATAAATTCTACAAGACCGCAGTTACCGTTCGGAGGAGATTAATGGAATTGCCGAATGTCGTGGTCTATTTGGATGAGGAAAGCGAAGACTAGAACGCGGCTGATTCCACACTAGCCTGTTCAGTGATACGCTAACCATGACGTATACACGAAGGAACGTGTGGCCATTGGACATGCGTCGGACCTGGAGGCTGTTGTTGGGTTCTGCGTTACCTGGAGTATAGGAGCTCTATCTATGCCTCCTTCCTGCGGTGAATCTGTATAAGATCTTTGGTCTTAATAAAGCTTTGTGTGTGTATTTATTAAATATAATTGTGGCAATTGTGCAGGTTGTGCCTTTCTAGATAAATACAATTTCGTGATAATAGTCCAAAATTTCAATAACTTATACACTTATGAAGAACAAGTCTTCCTTGCATCAGCAAAGTCCCGAATCTACCGGTACAGGTTTGTACAGGTCGGCCTGGGAGGTACCACGTGGACAGACACTTACTTATAGATGGCGCGTTATTGCTTTGTGTTAATTTATGCCTAACTGACCTTGTGTTTATTGTTTGCGGAAGAGCATTGCTCGATCCAAATATATTGAATCTAATTATACTGTCCTATAACCTTATGTCCATAGTCTTCTTGAAAACCATTTCTGAGATTCCATCCTTCAGTGCTACGTATATAAGCAGAATCGTCCAATACAGTATTAGAGCACTGAGAAGCGGTCTGGTGGATTAAATTGGCGAAACCGCTGGGAGGTTTCACCACTGATGAGTCAAGCCCTCCCAATATATATTTTTTTCATGTCAGTAAGGACAGTAGAAGTTTGTATTATGTATAAAAGAAACATTCGTGCTTTTAAATCCTTTCATTTTATAAACTACTGCGGTGGGGAGTCTCCCTGACGCTGATTGAGTAAATAATTCTTCCTATTTTTATTATTTTAGCGATTTTTGAATTAGGTTTTGTAAATATTGACTGAGTCAATAAATATATTTTAAATGTCAACATTCATTATATAGGTTTTTTCTCTCCTCCCAGAGCTACTGCTATATATGCAAATATATCCACAGTGGAATCTACTCTCATAATGAAAGCGAGCGTGTTGTTTGTCGAAATATTAAAATAAAAAATCCTTTTCGATCCAAGTTTCCCATATTCTTTTGGACCTATTCATGGAGATGGAAGAAGTATTTTGCAAACAGACATTTGGTCAAGTCAATAGAACATCCATTCAATGTAAGGATACTAAAATAAACCTTTCACACCTCAAACTGCAGCAAAAAAAGAGAAAATATTTAAAATGTTTCAAGTGTCAATTTACTTACTCTTTGATAGAGTAACCAGCTATTGTAGCTACAATGTAGAAACTTGATTTATTTGTGAAAAGAAACATTCGCGTCTTAATGTTTTCATTTGTTATATATAGATGGTGTGTTATGGCTTTGTATTAATGTAGAAACTGGGGATATGTTATATAGCGGGTAAACATTTGTTCAGTTAGTAAATAGAGAGGAAGCTATTCAAATATTTCAAATATTTTATCAATTTTTTGATATGGATATTCAGATAGGCTTTTCTAGAATTATCTTATTTAATGGAATGGTTCAATGGCGGAGTAGAAAAAGTTTATTTATGGAATGTCAGAACGCTAGGTCGCGGCATCCTGGTCGCTCCACAATGAGGAAGTGATAGCAATAGAAACAAAACGTATTTTGGATTTAAATATTTTTATTATTGATAAACGCTCTTCCCTGATTTATGATGTTATAAAATAAATAAAGCTTCCAGGGTTAAGTTTATTGTTCAACTTTGATTTTCAAGCTTTCGGACTTGTCAGTCCTTCAACAGGAGTATCACGTTAATAAATTGATGATTTATTATCGTGATACTCCTGTTGAAGGACTGACAAGTCCGAAAGCTTGAAAATCAAAGTTGAACAATAAACTTAACCCTGGAAGCTTTATTTATTTTATAATTTTAACTAGCGGACGTACCCGGCTTCGCCCGGGTTTTACCCGAGTAAAGGTTTGTTTAACGAATTTCTCGATAAAGCGAACATTTTTTCCCGGTCCCTTGAAAATACTCGATAAGTTGAATAAAATCAATATTAATTGGTTCCCTCGGTAATTTGATGTTGAAGGAATAGTATCTTGTCTTGGAATTGTATCATTATTCTTGTATGGATGTACCCGAGTAAAGGTTTGTCTAACGAATCTCTCGATAAAGTGAACATTTTTTCCCGGTCCCTTTAAAAATACTCGATAAGTTGAATAAAATCAATATTAATTGGTAGCCTCGGTAATTGGAACGGGTTTCACCCGAGTAAAGGTTTGTCTAACGAACATTTGTTAAAACAATTCTCTATAAACTTATAAAAAAAAAGATATATTTGATAATTTGAAACTCGTAAATTTGAATCTCTCGATAAAGTGATCATTTTTTCCCGGTCCCTGTGTGCCGTGTCATCCTGAATTTTGTCGTTCCTAATTTTCTACATTACAAAATCATCGTTTTATCTAGTGAACATCTTTTCCCGGTCCCTTGAAAAATACTCGATAAGTTGAATAAAATCATGGTCGTTTATGGAAAATGGACGAAGCTCCCGGAGGTCACCCGCGAGGCTTTTTTCTTGTCTACTTGGCACAGCTGTGTAACCAACTCTGCCCCCGCGCGCCAGGACTTCTTGATCCCTCTGATTGGTAGGTGGGAACTTGGACTGTCCATCCGGCCGGCGGCCGGACGATTACATTCTCTCGACAGGGGGGGGGGGGGGGGGCAGACCTAAGCCTATCTCCGTCGCAAGGTGGCGCTGCTTGCGAGTTAAAGCTACAAATCTGCAAATAACTCTAAGGATATTCAAGACATTATTTTTCGAAAACCTTTCCGGGGATATACCTAATAACATCCCAAAATTTCACGGCGATTGGATGTATGGTTTTTGAATCTATAGAGTACACACACACACACACACAGACATTCATTTATATATATATATATATATATATTCAACAGGCCAATACGCGAATACAAATAATCTCGCCACGTCTACATTTGGTCTCTACCAATAATGCTATCTAGAGATTCTTTCTATTGTAATTTTGGTTATTATTTATTGATTTCCTCAGGAAACTTGACAAACGCCAAGTTATTTCTTCAATGTAAGACAGGATAGACTATGGAATATAAACACCTGACATTTTTCTATTTTTTATATTTTCCACCTATTCAGCGTATTTATGACAATTTGGCCTTAAATACCTATTTCTTGATTTCTCAGGAAGCCTCTTGGACTAAGTATTTGGTCGTTGAGGTACAGCCTGTCCCACTCTGACGAGAGCCAACAGCCCGAATTATATATATACATATATATGAAAATTCGAAACAACGTATTATAGACGCGTATGATACTTACTGCAGTGGTTCAACACTGATGAGCCAGGCCCTCCCATTAATTTTTCCATTGCAGTAAGGGCAGTAGAAATTGTTTAATTTTTAAAAAGAATCTAATACGTGTTTAAATAATAAATATAATAATATTAATAATAATATTATCTAGTATATATATATATATATAAAATATATAAAATTTCGAATTTTCATAACAGACGGCGTGATAATGCATCATAATGTATATATTGAATATACATATATATATGATGATGCATTAACACGCTATCTGTATATATATGTATATATGGAGAGAGTTGCTCTGATTGGATCCTCACAAGTATCTTCCTAAATTATAAAATTATTTGCGACATTTGTCCAAGAATATATTGAGCAATCCATATATATGTAACCCATATATATATATATATGAATCTCTCATTCAATATTCTTGGAGGTTTATATAAATGTTGCAAATAATTTAAAAGCTCCACAAGATACTTGTGAGGATCCAATCAGAGAACCTCCAAGTTGACTCAATCTCTGGTGTAGGACTGTGCATTCACCGCCATTATGCAACTTTATTTGTTGATATGTGGTGCCCAGGATAACTATGCCATCCCCCCATACAATAGTATCATACAAGTACAATACTTAGTACAGTAGTACACAAGTACAGTATACTTGTACAATAAATCACCAAACACTTATCTTTCCATATTGCGGCGCCTGAGGGAATCGATCAGAAAGACCGGAAATATGGTCCCGTCAAGATTGGTTCCTCCATCATGACAACACCTGCCCACCTACAGCCCATTGAGTACTCGCTTTGTCGGCCAAAAACAACCCCCATTTCCCCTGCCTCAATCCCCTTATTCTCCAGATTTAGCTCCTAATGACCTTTTCCTTTATCCTAAATTGAAAATGATCATGAGAGGTAGAGGTTTGACACGAAAGAAGAGATAAAAATAACGCTGGACGTCTTGAGAAACCTTACCGAGGACGCAGCATGTTTCGCTAGTTGGGAAAAAAGATGGATTGATGCAGAAGGATCCTACTTTGGAAATTATCAACAAATAACTTGGTAGTTATACTTCCATCCCTGGTAACGTAATGATGATACCTTTTTTTGCTTATCCCTAGTACACGTGGCACAGGCCATGATGATCATGGTGGGTAGAGGTTGACAACTGCCTTTACTTGTAAGTGCACCACATGTCTACACATGTGAAAATCAGTTCGAATTCGCACCTACAAATGTGCCAGAGCCCCGTTTGGTTACCTGCACTCGCTGGTGGGGTTTTGCAAGAATCGGGGGCCATTGGAGCAATTTTTTGAAAACAGAAAAAAGTGTCCAATGCGGGAATCGAACTCGGGTCGTAGCGGTCGATAACCAACGGTTTAGACCATCCTTCCACTGACCGCCATGATGATACCTAGTGTATATATGTTATATAAAAATATTATTTTATTTAAAATTATATTTTATAGATTCAAATACTCTGCTAAATCGACCGCCAGAGGTCACTCTTCCCCTATAAAAACTCGTTGTTGTTTTTGTAAATATTTCTGGTAGGATAAAGTCGATATTATAGTAAGCCCGTTGAAGAGCGATTGACGCTTGAAAGCTAGCGGTTTTTAAATAAAAAGATACTCATTGTGAGAAAATATTCGTAATTTTACAATAGTCTACAGTACTTGAATTCTTGGTGTTTAACAAAATTATCAAAAGAGGTTTCTGTATTGACAGTAACATGTAGAGCTTTTGAATGCTCTTCCTAAAGCTAAGCATTTGTTGTGTTCATTTTATAACATTTTATTCAATTATATAATCACCTTATAAAGGCTCTATTGTATTCTGAATATAAATCCGTATTTAAATCTTTAAACCAACTGTTGATAGAAGTCGAAGTAATATAAAGGCATAAATTGGATTGAATAAAATATTTATTTGCCAATAT
>CP092882.1:71729022-71747749 GCA_030710605.1 Cordylochernes scorpioides
GGATATATATTTGGAATTTGTTGCAGGTGTTTATGAACCTTTGGGACACCCTTATATATTAACACAAAGCAATAACGCGCCATCTATACATATAAAATGAAAGGATTTAAAATCACGAATGTTTCTTTTATACATAATACAAACTTCTACTGCCCTTACTGCGATGAAAAAATATATATTGGGAGGGCTTGGCTCATCAGTGGTGAACTCTCCCAGCGGTTTCGCCAATTTAATCCACCAGACCGCTTCTCAGAGCTCTAATACTGTATTGGACGATTATTCTATATACAGTTACGTGCGTCTTTCCTAATCAATCATCTCTCTCTGTCACCGTTTGCCTATTGGTTGGCTACGGTCAAGCCACCTTTGCCCCCCCCACTCGCTATTTATGTAACTATTGTGTTGGAGCGGGTCGCTCCCTAAATAAATGCATATATTAGATAATAACCAAATGGAATCCTCTCTTTCTTTTTCCCAGTAAGAGACGCCTACGGAAGCCAACAGTACATAGACAGATAAAGCACATAGGCTATAGTTATTAACTAACATATGCATTTATATAAGGCGCCAATTTATAATTGTAACAAATAGTATTTGAATCAAAACATTCAATCGGGTAAAACACGGGCGTTGCCCGGGTCATTCGGCTAGTGCTTATATACGCAGCACTGAAGGATGGAATCTCAGAAATGGTTTTCAAGAAAACTATGGACAAAAGCTTTTAGGACAGTAGAATTACATTCAAATATATTTATTGAGGGGATACTGAATTAGATCTTGTAAGAGTAAACATACCAGGCGGTATCAAAAGTTCAGTCCCATAATTAAGTTTTTAATTCAACACATTAGATAATATGAAAAAATAGTACAAATGTGATATTGAACCGGGATAAGGTGCATAAATTATGAGAAAGACATCTCCTTATCGTGTAACTGAAAGTTGCTTATGGCTTGCGTTATCTATCGGAATAAATATCAACTATTCTCGTTGATTTTTAATTATTCCAGAATTGGCCAAACACCCATTCTTGATTAATCAAGATGCGCCATCAGCAAATTTCAGCTGCACGATAAAGAAATGCCTTTTTCATATTAGATAATATATGTAAACAAAATGTCATTCTAAACTCTATTTCGTTATTTCAATCACATGGGCATGCTCATCGACCTTTATTTATTTAAACTTAATTGGTATATATTTAAATAATTTGTTTTATATTGGGTTTCCGATTTGGGAACGAACTTTTGATATAGCCTGGTAAATGTACGCAAAGTGGCAAATGAACGTAAAGGCGTGGATATAGCAATTTATAATTTTATATTATATTGTTTTCTATCTCTTTCTCAATGTTGAATCAACAACAGTAAAAGATTAGTTACAAGATGTGGAAAAGAATGGGACAGAGAGGATGAGAGAATAAAAGGCTGGGATGATGAGGCCGATGATGAAATCTCAGCCAATCCCCAGGACGACGTCTGGAATATTCGAAGAGATGTTCGGCAGACGATGAGACTGTTGGATTGGACGATAGATCGTCTTCTGCGGCAGTTTTGAGATAAATTGTATTTTATAATTTGAACGTCTCAGAGTTAGTAAAACGTACCTTGTGTGGCTTCCTGTGTTTTTAAAAAATTAAATAAACAATTCACAGATAGGTCAAATATCAATTTAACTGTGAGAAAAGGTTATTCATACATTTGACAATATGCAAACAGTTATATCAATAAATCTAGGGACTTAAGATTTCACTCAAAACATCGCTCATAATTTTCCTTCTTAAATCACTTCATATAACCTAATTAAATACTTATTTACAAATATGAACATTGATTTGATGATTGTTACCCTGCTCCGCCAACACTACTGAATAAATAAATTATTCAGACATTTCATAAGGAAGTAGCTGAAGATATTGTGGTGTCTTGTCCATGGAGCAGATCAGATCGGTCCATGCACCCTGATCACAATACCGGCCAACTGAGATGGTGGTGGTGTCTTGTCCATGGAGCAGATCAGATCGATCCATGCACCCTGATCACAATACCGGCCAACTGAGGTGGTGGTGGTGTCTTGTCCATGGAGCAGATCAGATCGGTCCATGCACCCTGATCACAATACCGGCCAACTGAGGTGGTGGTGGTGTCTTGTCCATGGAGTAGATCAGATCGGTCTGTGCACCCTGATCACAATACCGGCCAACTGAGGGGCCTTGTCTATATGGAATGGATGTCCTATTCAGCTGAAGATATGGATCAACATGTAGATTATTAAAGTAAAAATATCAGGTTTCCAGGGAGAAGTTTCTTTTAAAAATATTTAATCTCAAGCTTTCGAACATGCGAACGTCCTTCTACAGTAGAAAAACACGATACAATATATAGGTTATACAGATAGAAATTAGCACAACAACAAACTAATTTACATATTTTGGAGTTAGAAAATGATAAGGATGATGATATATTGGTGATTTTTCCCACCGCCACTATTGCACAACATAATGTGGTCAGGATTAGGGCCTCCAATCCCGGGATCCCGTTTCCCGGGATCCCGGAGCCAAATAATGATCCCGAAATCCCGGGATTCTGCTCGAAAAATCCCGGGATTACTGGTTTATACATCTGCATTTCGGGTCTTTTTTTTCTGAGAGATTTGAAATTATTTTCATGCACTAATAACGAAGCGTTATTCTGCAAGATATTTCCAAAATGGCAGCCTCTAAAATGAGAGTATGCAGCAGTATACATGGAGGGGGCCCCAGTTTTTGTTGACATGCAAATAGTGGCTTCTTAGATAGTAGCGGCATCCCTTTATTTTTGTGGCGGACCTGCGTGTAACATGGACCCGCCACTAACCTCTTATCTGGGCTCCAAATTGTTATATATATATATATATATATATATTTGTTCATAAAGGGCACATCTTGGATTCAATAAATAATCTTTTTATTGAATCCAAGATGTGCCCTTTATGAACAAATATAACAATATGGATTGCTCTATTTTCAGAATAATATATATATATATATATATTTTTTTTAAATCTCTCTATGTTTATACTCTCCATCCTGTACTCTGTATGCATGGGTCATCATGAAC
This sequence comes from Cordylochernes scorpioides, assembly GCA_030710605.1. NCBI lineage: Eukaryota > Metazoa > Arthropoda > Arachnida > Pseudoscorpiones > Chernetidae > Cordylochernes > Cordylochernes scorpioides. The sequence goes on from CP092882.1 coordinate 71,732,119, forward strand.
GCACTGCTCTGCTGTTCATTTTGTGAAACCCTCGCTAGCTTTTTTGTCAATCAATTTGAATTAAATTTATTTAATGTCATTTCATTAAATGCTTCGTCACTATCAAGCATCAGCCTAAAGTAGTTTTCAACTTATACGAACATAAAACAAAGTCTCTAAAACAATATTATCGGACCTTGTTATTTCTCAATAGAAAACGCGTCGGACATTTTTGGTAAGCTTATCACTTATTGATTGTGATGGCGAAGTTTATTCCTATTAAATCAGAAGGAATCTGGTGCTATTACCTACGATTTATCCACAATCTCCAGTATTTTGAAAGAAAATATAAATGAAGTGACGAAAAAAGCTCGTGTGGTTGTGAAATTGTTCAAACGATCGCCGCTGAAGAACGAGATCTTACTGAACTACATGCGGCAAGATAATCGCATTTCCACCAGTATGTGTCTCATTCTCGACTGCAGATCGCGCTGGGATAGTTTATTGAACATGTTGGAGAGACTTCTCAGTGTGAAGTCAGCGATTCAGAAGGCGCTAATAGATGTGAATGCAAATGTCCGTCTAACCGATGAAGATTTTGATATCATGACGCAAGTAATTTCCGCACTGAAACCATTTCGGGCAGCTGTGGCGGCTATCTGTAGACGTGACGCTACGCTTTTGACTGCAGAAGCAACAGTAAAGTTTCTTCTAGAGGAGCTGCAAGCACAATCTCATTCTCTCAGCAAAGATCTGCAAAAATATTTTCAAAAGAGAATTTTAGAAGAGCGATGCAATAAAACATCTTTAGTCCTCCAATATCTGCACAATCCGCAAGCACAGTTAGAAAAAAAGAAGTTGGTCAAAGACTTTAGCGTGAAATTGCTTTTGCGTCTTAAACCGTTACAGGAACAAATGGCCGAAGTAAGAATTCAGGCTGATAATTCGCAACTTCCTCGGATTTTACAAGAACGCCATGAGCCATCACAATCGAATGACCATCTTACAATTGAGCGCCGATTGCAAGAAGCTATTGAGGCTGCCTCTTCAACTTCAATTGCAATACCTACACCAGACTCCGCATCCTACTCAACTATGATTAACCACGAACTTAATATTGCTGCTCAGTCAGGCAAACGAGGACCCCATTTAGAGAGTGTGTATCAATACTTGCTGACAATTCCTCCAACGTCTGTGGAATCGGAAAGAGTCTTCTCCTCCTCTGGATACCTATGCAATAAGATACGTTCTAGTTTGCATGATGACACTCGTGACAAATTATCTTTCCTACGCTCAAATATTTCTCGAAATTGAATTTTTATCCTTAAAATAAAGTAATTCATGTTTTTTAAAACGGTGCTGTCTTCTTTCTAAACATTAATACATAGTTGGGCAAAATGCAATAATGATTACATTTTCTATAATCATAATTGCAAATAATCATGATTACATATGCTATAATTACAATTACAAGTAATTTTAATCACAATTGCTATCATTATATATAGAATTACGAGTAATTATGTTTACATTCTAATGCAATTATTTTTTTTTGCAAAGTAATCGTAATTACAAAGTAATGTATTACTTTGAATGGATTACTGCCCAACACTGCATTAAGAGATGTGGTCTAAGAGTTCCAAGAACAGTAATTTTTTTCCAGATGTGTGTACAGTAATTGACAGATAATTTCAAACTGTAACCCAAAAGCAATGATTTAGTTCATAAGCAGGCGCAAAATATATGGCTTTCAGGTTGTTTTCATCGAAGTAAGTGCCACGTCATTGGCACTATATAAAAGAAAAAAATAAAAATATAGCGAACGAAACGATATACCTCTTGGCGTAGAAAGACGAAAATGTTTTTTAATCCCGGAATATCCCGGGATCCCGGGATTGAGAAAAAAGCAATCCCGAATCCCGGGATTGGAAATATGTACCGGGATTGGAAGCACTAGTCAGGATGGATATCGCGGTCTATTACGAAGAAGAAACGGAGCACCTCCTCGGGCTACTCACGCCTGAAGACAAGATTCTTCTCGACAAATTCTTCGACATTATCATCAAACATGTTCCGAACATGAACTCCCCAAATGGCAGGGATCTGTCTAGATTCAAGGCGGCTTTAAGCTCCTGATTGTATATATCTCTCTTCTTTCCTACCATTATTATTACCTTATAACTCCCTTTAAGTGTAAAGATTGACGAGATGTCAATAAAGTTGTTTAATTGTCAAAAAAAAATGTCACTATTGCACACCTACTAATAATGAGATATTCATTAGGTAAGACATCGTTAGTGACAAACTGTGTCATTCGGCTGGTAACAAATATAACTATTTAATTCATTACTTAAATATTCAGGAGGATTTTCAAATAAATTAAAACTCTTTGGTATTTATAATTATATAAAATGTTCCAAATTTTAAATTTTAAATGTTGAAGAAAAGATATGGAAGCCGGTGGTAATTAAAAATACATCTTTCAACTTGGCAGCAAGCTACCGTCTTACACTTTGATGGAGGGAAAGAGTGAAGTTTATAGAGATATTCCTTCTATTTATTTCTCTTCAAATTCTCCTTGAATTCCCGAGATTTATTATAAATATCGAATGGGAATATACACTGGAGAGTGGGAAATATGAAAGCAATAGAGTGTTTATAAGAAATATAAATTATTTTCAACTCGTTTGATTCTTTTTGAATTAAAAAAAATTCTACTGCGCCCTTACTGCAATGATAACATAATGGGAGGACCTTGAATTAAAACAATTTCTACTGCGCTCTTACTGCAATGATAAATATAATGGGAGGTCCTTGAATTAAAACAATTTCTACTGCGCCCTTACTGCAATGATAACATAATGGGAGGTCCTTGAATTAAAACAATTTCTACTGTTCTTACTGCAATGATAACATAATGGGAGGTCCTTGAATTAAAACAATGTCTACTGCGCCCTTACTGCAATGATAAATATAATGGGAGGTCCTTGAATTAAAACAATTTCTACTGCGCCCTTACTGCAATGATAACATAATGGGAGGTCCTTGAATTAAAACAATGTCTACTGCCCTTACTGCAATGATAAATATAATGGGAGGTCCTTGAATTAAAACAATGTCTACTGTCCTTACTGCAATGATAAATATAATGGGAGGTCCTTGAATTAAAACAATGTCTACTGCGCCCTTACTGCAATGATAAATATAATGGGAGGTCCTTGAATTAAAACAATGTCTACTGTTCTTACTGCAATGATAAATATAATGGGAGGACCTTGAATTAAAACAATGTCTACTGTCCTTACTGCAATGATAAATATAATGGGAGGACCTTGAATTAAAACAATTTCTACTGTCCTTACTGCTATGATAAATATAATGGGAGTGCCTTGAATTAAAACAATGTCTACTGTCCTTACTGCAATGATAAATATAATGGGAGGACCTTGAATTAAAACAATGTCTACTGTCCTTACTGCAATGATAAATATAATGGGAGGTCCTTGAATTAAAACAATGTCTACTGTCCTTACTGCAATGATAAATATAATGGGAGTGCCTTGAATTAAAACAATTTCTACTGTCCTTACTGCTATGATAAATATAATGGGAGGACCTTGAATTGAAACAATTTCTACTGTCCTTACTGCTAAGATAAATATAATGGGAGGTCCTTGAATTAAAACAATGTCTACTGTCCTTACTGCAATGATAAATATAATGGGAGGTCCTTGAATTAAAACAATTTCTACTGCGCCCTTACTGCAATGATAAATATAATGGGAGGACCTTGAATTAAAACAATTTCTACTGTCCTTACTGCTATGATAAATATAATGGGAGGACCTTGAATTAAAACAATTTCTACTGTCCTTACTGCTATGATAAATATAATGGGAGGTCCTTGAATTAAAACAATGTCTACTGTCCTTACTGCAATGATAAATATAATGGGAGGTCCTTGAATTAAAACAATTTCTACTGCGCCCTTACTGCAATGATAAATATAATGGGAGGTCCTTGAATTAAGACAATTTCTACTGTCCTTACTGCTATGATAAATATAATGGGAGTGCCTTGAATTAAAACAATGTCTACTGTCCTTACTGCTATGATAAATATAATGGGAGTGCCTTGAATTAAAACAATGTCTACTGTCCTTACTGCAATGATAAATATAATGGGAGGTCCTTGAATTAAAACAATTTCTACTGTCCTTACTGCAATGATAAATATAATGGGAGTGCCTTCAATTAAAACAATTTCTACTGCCCTTACTGCAATGATAAATATAATGGGAGGTCCTTGAATTAAAACAATTTCTACTGTCCTTACTGCAATGATAAATATAATGGGAGGTCCTTGAATTAAAACAATGTCTACTGCGCCCTTACTGAATGATAAATATAATGGGAGGTCCTTGAATTAAAACAATTTCTACTGCCCTTACTGCAATGATAAATATAATGGGAGGTCCTTGAATTAAAACAATTTCTACTGTCCTTACTGCAATGATAAATATAATGGGAGGTCCTTGAATTAAAACAATATCTACTGCCCTTACTGCAATGATAACATAATGGGAGGTCCTTGAATTAAAACAATGTCTACTGCGCCCTTACTGCAATGATAAATATAATGGGAGGTCCTTGAATTAAACCAATTTCTACTGCCCTTACTGCAATGATAAATATAATGGGAGTGCCTTGAATTAAAACAATTTCTACTGTCCTTACTGCAATGATAAATATAATGGGAGTGCCTTGAATTAAAACAATTTCTACTGTCCTTACTGCAATGATAAATATAATGGGAGGTCCTTGAATTAAAACAATTTCTACTGCCCTTACTGCAATGATAAATATAATGAGAGGTCCTTGAATTAAAACAATTTCTACTGTCCTTACTGCTATGATAAATATAATGGGAGGTCCTTGAATTAAAACAATGTCTACTGTCCTTACTGCAATGATAAATATAATGGGAGGTCCTTGAATTAAAACAATGTCTACTGTCCTTACTGCTATGATAAATATAATGGGAGGACCTTGAATTAAAACAATATCTACTGTTCTTTCTGCTATGATAAATATAATGGGAGGTCCTTGAATTAAAACAATGTCTACTGTCCTTACTGCTATGATAAATATAATGGGAGGACCTTGAATTAAAACAATGTCTACTGTCCTTACTGCAATGATAAATATAATGGGAGTGCCTTGAATTAAAACAATTTCTACTGTCCTTACTGCTATGATAAATATAATGGGAGGACCTTGAATTGAAACAATTTCTACTGTCCTTACTGCTAAGATAAATATAATGGGAGGTCCTTGAATTAAAACAATGTCTACTGTCCTTACTGCAATGATAAATATAATGGGAGGTCCTTGAATTAAAACAATTTCTACTGCGCCCTTACTGCAATGATAAATATAATGGGAGGACCTTGAATTAAAACAATTTCTACTGTCCTTACTGCTATGATAAATATAATGGGAGGACCTTGAATTAAAACAATTTCTACTGTCCTTACTGCTATGATAAATATAATGGGAGGTCCTTGAATTAAAACAATGTCTACTGTCCTTACTGCAATGATAAATATAATGGGAGGTCCTTGAATTAAAACAATTTCTACTGCGCCCTTACTGCAATGATAAATATAATGGGAGGTCCTTGAATTAAAACAATTTCTACTGTCCTTACTGCTATGATAAATATAATGGGAGTGCCTTGAATTAAAACAATGTCTACTGTCCTTACTGCTATGATAAATATAATGGGAGTGCCTTGAATTAAAACAATGTCTACTGTCCTTACTGCAATGATAAATATAATGGGAGGTCCTTGAATTAAAACAATTTCTACTGTCCTTACTGCAATGATAAATATAATGGGAGTGCCTTGAATTAAAACAATTTCTACTGCCCTTACTGCAATGATAAATATAATGGGAGGTCCTTGAATTAAAACAATTTCTACTGTCCTTACTGCAATGATAAATATAATGGGAGGTCCTTGAATTAAAACAATGTCTACTGCGCCCTTACTGAATGATAAATATAATGGGAGGTCCTTGAATTAAAACAATTTCTACTGCCCTTACTGCAATGATAAATATAATGGGAGGTCCTTGAATTAAAACAATTTCTACTGTCCTTACTGCAATGATCAATATAATGGGAGGTCCTTGAATTAAAACAATATCTACTGCCCTTACTGCAATGATAACATAATGGGAGGTCCTTGAATTAAAACAATGTCTACTGCGTCCTTACTGCAATGATAAATATAATGGGAGGTCCTTGAATTAAAACAATTTCTACTGCCCTTACTGCAATGATAAATATAATGGGAGTGCCTTGAATTAAAACAATTTCTACTGTCCTTACTGCAATGATAAATATAATGGGAGGTCCTTGAATTAAAACAATGTCTACTGTCCTTACTGCAATGATAAATATAATGGGAGGTCCTTGAATTAAAACAATTTCTACTGTCCTTACTGCAATGATAAATATAATGGGAGGTCCTTGAATTAAAACAATTTCTACTGTCCTTACTGCAATGATAAATATAATGGGAGGTCCTTGAATTAAAACAATTTCTACTGCGCCCTTACTGCAATGATAAATATAATGGGAATGCCTTGAATTAAAACAATTTCTACTGTCCTTACTGCAATGATAAATATAATGGGAGGTCCTTGAATTAAAACAATTTCTACTGCGCCCTTACTGCAATGATAAATATAATGGGAGGACCTTGAATTAAAACAATGTCTACTGCGCCCTTACTGCAATGATAAATATAATGGGAGGTCCTTGAATTAAAACAATTTCTACTGCCCTTACTGCAATGATAAATATAATGAGAGGTCCTTGAATTAAAACAATTTCTACTGTCCTTACTGCAATGATAAATATAATGGGAGTGCCTTGAATTAAAACAATTTCTACTGTCCTTACTGCGATGATAAATATAATGGGAGGTCCTTGAATTAAAACAATTTCTACTGCCCTTACTGCAATGATAAATATAATGGGAGGTCCTTGAATTAAAACAATTTCTACTGTCCTTACTGCAATGATAAATATAATGGGAGTGCCTTGAATTAAAACAATTTCTACTGTCCTTACTGCAATGATAAATATAATTGGAGGACCTTGAATTAAAACAATTTCTACTGTCCTTACTGCTATGATAAATATAATGGGAGGTCCTTGAATTAAAACAATGTCTACTGTCCTTATTGCAATGATAAATATAATGGGAGGACCTTGAATTAAAACAATGTCTACTGTCCTTACTGCTATGATAAATATAATGGGAGTGCCTTGAATTAAAACAATTTCTACTGTCCTTACTGCTATGATAAATATAATGGGAGGACCTTGAATTAAAACAATGTCTACTGTCCTTACTGCAATGATAAATATAATGGGAGGTCCTTGAATTAAAACAATTTCTACTGTTCTTACTGCAATGATAAATATAATGGGAGGTCCTTGAATTAAAACAATTTCTACTGCCCTTACTGCAATGATAAATATAATGGGAGGAGCTTGAATTAAAACAATGTCTACTGTCCTTACTGCAATGATAAATATAATGGGAGTGCCTTGAATTAAAACACTTTCTACTGTCCTTACTGTTATGATAAATATAATGGGAGGTCCTTGAATTAAAACAATATCTACTGCCCTTACTGCAATGATAAATATAATGGGAGGACCTTGAATTAAAACAATTTCTACTGTCCTTACTGCTAAGATAAATATAATGGGAGGTCCTTGAATTAAAACAATGTCTACTGTCCTTACTGCAATGATAAATATAATGGGAGTGCCTTGAATTAAAACAATTTCTACTGTCCTTACTGCTATGATAAATATAATGGGAGGTCCTTGAATTAAAACAATGTCTACTGTCCTTACTGCAATGATAAATATAATGGGAGGTCCTTGAATTAAAACAATGTCTACTGTCCTTACTGCTATGATAAATATAATGGGAGGACCTTGAATTAAAACAATATCTACTGCCCTTACTGCAATGATAAATATAATGGGAGGTCCTTGAATTAAAACAATGTCTACTGTCCTTACTGCTATGATAAATATAATGGGAGTGCCTTGAATTAAAAAAAAAATCTACTGTTCTTACTGCTATGATAAATATAATGGGAGGTCCTTGAATTAAAACAATGTCTACTGTCCTTACTGCAATGATAAATATAATGGGAGGTCCTTGAATTAAAACAATGTCTACTGTCCTTACTGCTATGATAAATATAATGGGAGGACCTTGAATTAAAACAATATCTACTGCCCTTACTGCAATGATAAATATAATGGGAGGTCCTTGAATTAAAACAATTTCTACTGCCCTTACTGCAATGATAAATATAATGGTAGGTCCTTGAATTAAAACAATTTCTACTGTCCTTACTGCAATTATAAATATAATGGGAGTGCCTTGAATTAAAACAATGTCTACTGTCCTTACTGCTATGATAAATATAATGGGAGGACCTTGATTTAAAACAATATCTACTGCCCTTACTGCAATGATAAATATAATGGGAGGTCCTTGAATTAAAACAATTTCTACTGTCCTTACTGCAATGATAAATATAATGGGAGGTCCTTGAATTAAAACAATTTCTACTGTTCTTACTGCAATGATAAATATAATGGGAGGTCCTTGAATTAAAACAATTTCTACTGCCCTTACTGCAATGATAAATATAATGGGAGGAGCTTGAATTAAAACAATGTCTACTGTCCTTACTGCAATGATAAATATAATGGGAGTGCCTTGAATTAAAACACTTTCTACTGTCCTTACTGTTATGATAAATATAATGGGAGGTCCTTGAATTAAAACAATATCTACTGCCCTTACTGCAATGATAAATATAATGGGAGGACCTTGAATTAAAACAATTTCTACTGTCCTTACTGCTAAGATAAATATAATGGGAGGTCCTTGAATTAAAACAATGTCTACTGTCCTTACTGCAATGATAAATATAATGGGAGTGCCTTGAATTAAAACAATTTATACTGTCCTTACTGCTATGATAAATATAATGGGAGGTCCTTGAATTAAAACAATGTCTACTGTCCTTACTGCAATGATAAATATAATGGGAGGTCCTTGAATTAAAACAATGTCTACTGTCCTTACTGCTATGATAAATATAATGGGAGGACCTTGAATTAAAACAATATCTACTGCCCTTACTGCAATGATAAATATAATGGGAGGTCCTTGAATTAAAACAATGTCTACTGTCCTTACTGCTATGATAAATATAATGGGAGTGCCTTGAATTAAAAAAAAAATCTACTGTTCTTACTGCTATGATAAATATAATGGGAGGTCCTTGAATTAAAACAATGTCTACTGTCCTTACTGCAATGATAAATATAATGGGAGGTCCTTGAATTAAAACAATGTCTACTGTCCTTACTGCTATGATAAATATAATGGGAGGACCTTGAATTAAAACAATATCTACTGCCCTTACTGCAATGATAAATATAATGGGAGGTCCTTGAATTAAAACAATTTCTACTGCCCTTACTGCAATGATAAATATAATGGTAGGTCCTTGAATTAAAACAATTTCTACTGTCCTTACTGCAATTATAAATATAATGGGAGTGCCTTGAATTAAAACAATGTCTACTGTCCTTACTGCTATGATAAATATAATGGGAGGACCTTGATTTAAAACAATATCTACTGCCCTTACTGCAATGATAAATATAATGGGAGGTCCTTGAATTAAAACAATTTCTACTGTTCTTACTGCAATGATAAATATGATGGGAGTGCCTTGATTTAAAACAATATCTACTGCCCTTACTGCAATGATAAATATAATGGGAGGTCCTTGAATTAAAACAATGTCTACTGTCCTTACTGCAATGATAAATATAATGGGAGGTCCTTGAATTAAAACAATTTCTACTGTCCTTACTGCAATTATAAATATAATGGGAGTGCCTTGAATTAAAACAATGTCTACTGTCCTTACTGCTATGATAAATATAATGGGGGGACCTTGAATTAAAACAATATCTACTGCCCTTACTGCAATGATAAATATAATGGGAGGTCCTTGAATTAAAACAATTTCTACTGTTCTTACTGCAATGATAAATATAATGGGAGTGCCTTGAATTAAAACAATATCTACTGCCCTTACTGCAATGATAAATATAATGGGAGTGCCTTGAATTAAAACAATGTCTACTGTCCTTACTGCTATGATAAATATAATGGGAGTGCCTTGAATTAAAACAATGTCTACTGTCCTTACTGCAATGATAAATATAATGGGAGGTCCTTGAATTAAAACAATTTCTACTGTCCTTACTGCAATGATAAATATAATGGGAGTGCCTTGAATTAAAACAATTTCTACTGCCCTTACTGCAATGATAAATATAATGGGAGGTCCTTGAATTAAAACAATTTCTACTGTCCTTACTGCAATGATAAATATAATGGGAGGTCCTTGAATTAAAACAATGTCTACTGCGCCCTTACTGAATATATATATTGCGTATGATATTGTTTTTTACAGCACAATACAACAATGTTGGCAAGTTTCTCTAGAGTGGAATGTCGAGGTGACGAATCCACTCCAGGGCCTCCTCTGTGCACCGGTGGATATCCCCAAGTGTTCCCTGGAAGAATCTTCGAGGACAGTCCCTTAGGACCCTTACTGAATGATAAATATAATGGGAGGTCCTTGAATTAAAACAATTTCTACTGCCCTTACTGCAATGATAAATATAATGGGAGGTCCTTGAATTAAAACAATTTCTACTGTCCTTACTGCAATGATAAATATAATGGGAGTGCCTTGAATTAAAACAATGTCTACTGTCCTTACTGCAATGATAAATATAATGGGAGGACCTTGAATTAAAACAATGTCTACTGTCCTTACTGCAATGATAAATATAATGGGAGGACCTTGAATTAAAACAATTTCTACTGTCCTTACTGCTATGATAAATATAATGGGAGTGCCTTGAATTAAAACAATGTCTACTGTCCTTACTGCAATGATAAATATAATGGGAGGACCTTGAATTAAAACAATGTCTACTGTCCTTACTGCAATGATAAATATAATGGGAGGTCCTTGAATTAAAACAATGTCTACTGTCCTTACTGCAATGATAAATATAATGGGAGTGCCTTGAATTAAAACAATTTCTACTGTCCTTACTGCTATGATAAATATAATGGGAGGACCTTGAATTGAAACAATTTCTACTGTCCTTACTGCTAAGATAAATATAATGGGAGGTCCTTGAATTAAAACAATGTCTACTGTCCTTACTGCAATGATAAATATAATGGGAGGTCCTTGAATTAAAACAATTTCTACTGCGCCCTTACTGCAATGATAAATATAATGGGAGGTCCTTGAATTAAAACAATTTCTACTGTCCTTACTGCTATGATAAATATAATGGGAGTGCCTTGAATTAAAACAATGTCTACTGTCCTTACTGCTATGATAAATATAATGGGAGTGCCTTGAATTAAAACAATGTCTACTGTCCTTACTGCAATGATAAATATAATGGGAGTGCCTTGAATTAAAACAATTTCTACTGCCCTTACTGCAATGATAAATATAATGGGAGGTCCTTGAATTAAAACAATTTCTACTGTCCTTACTGCAATGATAAATATAATGGGAGGTCCTTGAATTAAAACAATGTCTACTGCGCCCTTACTGAATGATAAATATAATGGGAGGTCCTTGAATTAAAACAATTTCTACTGCCCTTACTGCAATGATAAATATAATGGGAGGTCCTTGAATTAAAACAATTTCTACTGCCCTTACTGCAATGATAAATATAATGAGAGGTCCTTGAATTAAAACAATTTCTACTGTCCTTACTGCAATGATAAATATAATGGGAGGTCCTTGAATTAAAACAATTTCTACTGCCCTTACTGCAATGATAAATATAATGGGAGGTCCTTGAATTAAAACAATTTCTACTGTCCTTACTGCAATGATAAATATAATGGGAGTGCCTTGAATTAAAACAATTTCTACTGTCCTTACTGCAATGATAAATATAATTGGAGGACCTTGAATTAAAACAATTTATACTGTCCTTACTGCTATGATAAATATAATAGGAGGTCCTTGAATTAAAACAATGTCTACTGTCCTTATTGCAATGATAAATATAATGGGAGGACCTTGAATTAAAACAATGTCTACTGTCCTTACTGCTATGATAAATATAATGGGAGTGCCTTGAATTAAAACAATTTCTACTGTCCTTACTGCTATGATAAATATAATGGGAGGACCTTGAATTAAAACAATGTCTACTGTCCTTACTGCAATGATAAATATAATGGGAGGTCCTTGAATTAAAACAATTTCTACTGTTCTTACTGCAATGATAAATATAATGGGAGGACCTTGAATTAAAACAATGTCTACTGCGCCCTTACTGCAATGATAAATATAATGGGAGGTCCTTGAATTAAAACAATTTCTACTGCCCTTACTGCAATGATAAATATAATGAGAGGTCCTTGAATTAAAACAATTTCTACTGTCCTTACTGCAATGATAAATATAATGGGAGGTCCTTGAATTAAAACAATTTCTACTGCCCTTACTGCAATGATAAATATAATGGGAGGTCCTTGAATTAAAACAATTTCTACTGTCCTTACTGCAATGATAAATATAATGGGAGTGCCTTGAATTAAAACAATTTCTACTGTCCTTACTGCAATGATAAATATAATGGAGGACCTTGAATTAAAACAATTTCTACTGTCCTTACTGCTATGATAAATATAATGGGAGGTCCTTGAATTAAAACAATGTCTACTGTCCTTATTGCAATGATAAATATAATGGGAGGACCTTGAATTAAAACAATGTCTACTGTCCTTACTGCTATGATAAATATAATGGGAGTGCCTTGAATTAAAACAATTTCTACTGTCCTTACTGCTATGATAAATATAATGGGAGGACCTTGAATTAAAACAATGTCTACTGTCCTTACTGCAATGATAAATATAATGGGAGGTCCTTGAATTAAAACAATTTCTACTGTTCTTACTGCAATGATAAATATAATGGGAGGTCCTTGAATTAAAACAATTTCTACTGCCCTTACTGCAATGATAAATATAATGGGAGGACCTTGAATTAAAACAATGTCTACTGTCCTTACTGCAATGATAAATATAATGGGAGTGCCTTGAATTAAAACAATTTCTACTGTCCTTACTGCTATGATAAATATAATGGGAGGTCCTTGAATTAAAACAATATCTACTGCCCTTACTGCAATGATAAATATAATGGGAGGACCTTGAATTAAAAACAATTTCTACTGTCCTTACTGCTAAGATAAATATAATGGGAGGTCCTTGAATTAAAACAATGTCTACTGTCCTTACTGCAATGATAAATATAATGGGAGTGCCTTGAATTAAAACAATTTCTACTGTCCTTACTGCTATGATAAATATAATGGGAGGTCCTTGAATTAAAACAATGTCTACTGTCCTTACTGCAATGATAAATATAATGGGAGGTCCTTGAATTAAAACAATGTCTACTGTCCTTACTGCTATGATAAATATAATGGGAGGACCTTGAATTAAAACAATATCTACTGCCCTTACTGCAATGATAAATATAATGGGAGGTCCTTGAATTAAAACAATGTCTACTGTCCTTACTGCTATGATAAATATAATGGGAGTGCCTTGAATTAAAAACAAAATCTACTGTTCTTACTGCTATGATAAATATAATGGGAGGTCCTTGAATTAAAACAATGTCTACTGTCCTTACTGCTATGATAAATATAATGGGAGGACCTTGAATTAAAACAATGTCTACTGTCCTTACTGCAATGATAAATATAATGGGAGTGCCTTGAATTAAAACAATTTCTACTGTCCTTACTGCTATGATAAATATAATGGGAGGTCCTTGAATTAAAACAATGTCTACTGTCCTTACTGCAATGATAAATATAATGGGAGGTCCTTGAATTAAAACAATTTCTACTGCGCCTTACTGCAATGATAAATATAATGGGAGGACCTTGAATTAAAACAATTTCTACTGTCCTTACTGCTATGATAAATATAATGGGAGGACCTTGAATTAAAACAATTTCTACTGTCCTTACTGCTATGATAAATATAATGGGAGGTCCTTGAATTAAAACAATGTCTACTGTCCTTACTGCAATGATAAATATAATGGGAGGTCCTTGAATTAAAACAATTTCTACTGCGCCCTTACTGCAATGATAAATATAATGGGAGGTCCTTGAATTAAAACAATTTCTACTGTCCTTACTGCTATGATAAATATAATGGGAGTGCCTTGAATTAAAACAATGTCTACTGTCCTTACTGCTATGATAAATATAATGGGAGTGCCTTGAATTAAAACAATGTCTACTGTCCTTACTGCAATGATAAATATAATGGGAGGTCCTTGAATTAAAACAATTTCTACTGTCCTTACTGCAATGATAAATATAATGGGAGTGCCTTGAATTAAAACAATTTCTACTGCCCTTACTGCAATGATAAATATAATGGGAGGTCCTTGAATTAAAACAATTTCTTACTGTCCTTTACTGCAATGATAAATATAATGGGAGGTCCTTGAATTAAAACAATTCTACTCGCCCTTACTGAATGATAAATATAATGGGAGGTCCTTGAATTAAAACAATTTCTACTGCCCTTACTGCAATGATAAATATAATGGGAGGTCCTTGAATTAAACAATTTCTACTGTCCTTACTGCAATGATAATATAATGGGAGGTCCTGAATTAAAACAATATCTACTGCTTACTGCAATGATAACATAATGGGAGGTTCCTTGAATTAAAACAATGTCTACTGCGTCCTTACTGCAATGATAAATATAATGGGAGGTCCTTGATTAAAACAATTCTACTGCCCTTCTGCAATGATAATATAATGGGAGTCCTTGAATTTAAAACAATTTCTACTGTCCTTACTGCAATGATAAATATAATGGGAGGTCCTTGAATTTAAAACAATGTCTACTGACCTTACTGCAATGATAAATATAATGGGAGGTCCTTGAATTAAAACAATTTCTACTGTCCTTACTGCAATGATAAATATAATGGGAGGTCCTTGAATTAAAACAATTTCTACTGTCCTTACTGCAATGATAAATATAATGGGAGAGGTCCTTGAATTAAAAACAATTTCTACTGTCCTTACTGCAATGATAAATATAATGGGAGGCCTTGAATTAAAACAATTTCTACTGTCCTTACTGCAATGATAAATATAATGGGAGGTCCTTGAATTAAAACAATTTCTACTGTCCCTTACTGCAATGATAAATATAATGGGAGGCCTTGAATTAAAACAATGTCTACTGTCCCTTACTGCAATGATAATATAATGGGAGGTCCTTGAATTAAAACAATTTCTACTGTCCTTACTGCAATGATAAATATATGGAGAGGTCCTTGAATTAAAACAATTTCTACTGTCCTTACTGCAATGATAAATATAATGGGAGGCCTTGAATTAAAACAATGTCTACTGTCCTTACT
>CP092882.1:71747849-71786385 GCA_030710605.1 Cordylochernes scorpioides
GGGAGTGCTTGAATTAAAACAATTTCTACTGTCCTTACTGCTATGATAAATATAATGGGAGGACCTTGAATTAAAACAATTTCTACTGTCCTTACTGCAATGATAAATATAATGGGAGGTCCTTGAATTAAAACAATTTCTACTGTCCTTACTGCAATGATAAATATAATGGGAGGTCCTTGAATTAAAACAATTTCTACTGCCCTTACTGCAATGATAAATATAATGGGAGGACCTTGAATTAAAACAATGTCTACTGTCCTTACTGCAATGATAAATATAATGGGAGTGCCTTGAATTAAAACAATTTCTACTGTCCTTACTGCTATGATAAATATAATGGGAGGTCCTTGAATTAAAACAAATATCTACTGCCCTTACTGCAATGATAAATATAATGGGGAAGGACCTTGAATTAAAACAATTTCTACTGTCCTTACTGCTAAGATAAATATAATGGGAGGGTCCTTGAATTAAAACAATGTCTACTGTCCTTACTGCAATGATATATATAATGGGAGTGCCTTGAATTAAAACAATTTCTACTGTCCTTACTGCTATGATAAATATAATGGGAGGTACTTGAATTAAAACAATGTCTACTGTCCTTACTGCAATGATAAATATAATGGGAGGTCCTTGAATTAAAACAATGTCTACTGTCCTTACTGCTATGATAAATATAATGGGAGGACCTTGAATTAAAACAATATCTACTGCCCTTACTGCAAAGATAAATATAATGGGAGGTCCTTGAATTAAAACAATGTCTACTGTCCTTACTGCTATGATAAATATAATGGGAGGCCTTGAATTAAAACAATATCTACTGTCCTTACTGCTATGATAAATATAATGGGAGGTCCTTGAATTAAAACAATGTCTACTGTCCCTTACTGCAATGATAAATATAATGGGAGGTCCTTGAATTAAAACAATGTCTACTGTCCTTACTGCTATGATAAATATAATGGGAGGACCTTGAATTAAAACAATATCTACTGCCCTTACTGCAATGATAAATATAATGGGAGGTCCTTGAATTAAAACAATTTCTACTGCCCTTACTGCAATGATAAATATAATGGTAGGTCTTTGAATTAAAACAATTTCTACTGTCCTTACTGCAATTATAAATATAATGGGAGTGCCTTGAATTAAAAACAATGTCTACTGTCCTTACTGCTATGATAAATATAATGGGAGGACCTTGATTTAAAACAATATCTACTGCCCTTACTGCAATGATAAATATAATGGGAGGTCCTTGAATTAAAACAATTTCTACTGTTCTTACTGCAATGATAAATATGATGGGAGTGCCTTGATTTAAAACAATATCTACTGCCCTTACTGCAATGATAAATATAATGGGAGGTCCTTGAATTAAAACAATGTCTACTGTCCTTACTGCAATGATAAATATAATGGGAGGTCCTTGAATTAAAACAATTTCTACTGTCCTTACTGCAATGATAAATATAATGGGAGGTCCTTGAATTAAAACAATGTCTACTGTCCTTACTGCTATGATAAATATAATGGGAGGACCTTGAATTAAAACAATATCTACTGCCCTTACTGCAATGATAAATATAATGGGAGGTCCTTGAATTAAAACAATGTCTACTGTCCTTACTGCTATGATAAATATAATGGGAGTGCCTTGAATTAAAAAAAATCTACTGTTCTTACTGCTATGATAAATATAATGGGAGGTCCTTGATTTAAAACAATGTCTACTGTCCTTACTGCAATGATAAATATAATGGGAGGTCCTTGAATTAAAACAATGTCTACTGTCCTTACTGCTATGATAAATATAATGGGAGGACCTTGAATTAAAACAATATCTACTGCCCTTACTGCAATGATAAATATAATGGGAGGTCCTTGAATTAAAACAATTTCTACTGCCCTTACTGCAATGATAAATATAATGGTAGGTCTTTGAATTAAAACAATTTCTACTGTCCTTACTGCAATTATAAATATAATGGGAGTGCCTTGAATTAAAACAATGTCTACTGTCCTTACTGCTATGATAAATATAATGGGAGGACCTTGAATTAAAACAATTTCTACTGTTCTTACTGCAATGATAAATATAATGGGAGTGCCTTGAATTAAAACAATATCTACTGCCCTTACTGCAATGATAAATATAATGGGAGTGCCTTGAATTAAAACAATGTCTACTGTCCTTACTGCAATGATAAATATAATGGGAGGTCCTTGAATTAAAAACAATGTCTACTGTACTTACTGCTATGATAAATATAATGGGAGGACCTTGAATTAAAACAATGTCTACTGTCCTTACTGCAATGATAAATATAATGGGAGGACCTTGAATTAAAAAAAAATCTACTGTCCTTACTGCTATGATAAATATAATGGGAGTGCCTTGAATTAAAACAATATCTACTGCCCTTACTGCAATGATAAATATAATGGGAGTGCCTTGAATTAAAACAATGTCTACTGTCCTTACTGCAATGATAAATATAATGGGAGGTCCTTGAATTAAAACAATGTCTACTGTACTTACTGCTATGATAAATATAATGGGAGGACCTTGAATTAAAACAATGTCTACTGTCCTTACTGCAATGATAAATATAATGGGAGGACCTTGAATTAAAAAAAATCTACTGTCCTTACTGCTATGATAAATATAATGGGAGGTCCTTGAATTAAAACAATGTCTACTGCGCCCTTACTGCAATGATAAATATAATGGGAGGTCCTTGAATTAAAACAATTTCTACTGCCCTTACTGCAATGATAAATATAATGGGAGGTCCTTGAATTAAAACAACGTCTACTGTCCTTACTGCAATGATAAATATAATGGGAGGTTCTTGAATTAAAACAATGTCTACTGCGCCCTTACTGCAATGATAAATATAATGGGAGGTCCTTGAATTAAAACAATTTCTACTGTTCTTACTGCAATGATAAATATAATGGGAGGTCCTTGAATTAAAACAATGTCTACTGTCCTTACTGCAATGATAAATATAATGGGAGGTCCTTGAATTAAAACAATTTCTACTGTCCTTACTGCTATGATAAATATAATGGGAGGTTCTTGAATTAAAACAATGTCTACTGCGCCCTTACTGCAATGATAAATATAATGGGAGGTCCTTGAATTAAAACAATGTCTACTGTCCTTACTGCTATGATAAATATAATGGGAGGTTCTTGAATTAAAACAATGTCTATTGTCCTTACTGCAATGATAAATATAATGGGAGGTCCTTGAATTAAAAAAAAATCTACTGTCCTTACTGCAATGATAAATATAATGGGAGGACCTTGAATTAAAACAATTTCTACTGTCCTTACTGCAATGATAAATATAATGGGAGTGCCTTGAATTAAAACAATGTCTATTGTCCTTACTGCAATGATAAATATAATGGGAGGTCCTTGAATTAAAAAAAAAATCTACTGTCCTTACTGCAATGATAAATATAATGGGAGGACCTTGAATTAAAACAATGTCTACTGTCCTTACTGCAATGATAAATATAATGGGAGGACCTTGAATTAAAACAATGTCTACTGTCCTTACTGCAATGATAAATATAATGGGAGTGCCTTGAATTAAAACAATGTCTATTGTCCTTACTGCAATGATAAATATAATGGGAGGTCCTTGAATTAAAACAATTTCTACTGCCCTTACTGCAATGATAAATATAATAGGAGTGCCTTGAATTAAAACAATTTCTACTGCCCTTACTGCAATGATAAATATAATGGGAGTGCCTTGAATTAAAACAATGTCTACTGTCCTTACTGCAATGATAAATATAATGGGAGGTCCTTGAATTAAAACAATGTCTACTGTCCTTACTGCAATGATAAATATAATGGGAGTGCTTTGAATTAAAAAAAAAACTACTGTTCTTACTGCAATGATAAATATAATGGGAGGTCCTTGAATTAAAACAATGTCTACTGTCCTTACTGCAATGATAAATATAATGGGAGTGCCTTGAATTAAAAAAAAATCTACTGTTCTTACTGCAATGATAAATATAATGGGAGGTCCTTGAATTAAAACAATGTCTACTGTCCTTACTGCAATGATAAATATAATGGGAGGTCCTTGAATTAAAACAATGTCTACTGTCCTTACTGCAATGATAAATATAATGGGAGTGCCTTGAATTAAAAAAAATCTACTGTTCTTACTGCAATGATAAATATAATGGGAGGTCCTTGAATTAAAACAATGTCTACTGTCCTTACTGCAATGATAAATATAATGGGAGTGCCTTGAATTAAAACAATGTCTACTGTCCTTACTGCAATGATAAATATAATGGGAGTGCCTTGAATTAAAAAAAAAATCTACTGCCCTTACTGCAATTATAAATATAATGGGAGGTCCTTGAATTAAAACAATGTCTACTGTCCTTACTGCAATGATAAATATAATGGGAGTGCCTTGAATTAAAAAAAAAATCTACTGTTCTTACTGCAATGATAAATATAATGGGAGTGCCTTGAATTAAAACAATGTCTACTGTCCTTACTGCAATGATAAATATAATGGGAGTGCCTTGAATTTAAAAAAAATCTACTGTTCTTACTGCAATGATAAATATAATGGGAGGTCCTTGAATTAAAACAATTTCTACTGTTCTTACTGCAATGATAAATATAATGGGAGTGCCTTGAATTAAAACAATGTCTACTGTCCTTACTGCAATGATAAATATAATGGGAGTGCCTTGAATTAAAAAAAAAATCTACTGCCCTTACTGCAATTATAAATATAATGGGAGGTCCTTGAATTAAAACAATGTCTACTGTCCTTACTGCTATGATAAATATAATGGGAGTGCCTTGAATTAAAAAAAAAATCTACTGTTCTTACTGCAATGATAAATATAATGGGAGTGCCTTGAATTAAAACAATGTCTACTGTCCTTACTGCAATGATAAATATAATGGGAGTGCCTTGAATTAAAAAAAAAATCTACTTTTCTTACTGCAATGATAAATATAATGGGAGTGCCTTGAATTAAAACAATTTCTACTGTCCTTACTGCAATGATAAATATAATGGGAGTGCCTTGAATTAAAAAAAAAATCTACTGTTCTTACTGCAATGATAAATATAATGGGAGGTCCTTGAATTAAAACAATTTCTACTGTCCTTACTGCAATGATAAATATAATGGGAGTGCCTTGAATTAAAACAATGTCTACTGTCCTTACTGCAATGATAAATATAATGGGAGGACCTTGAATTAAAACAATTTCTACTGTTCTTACTGCAATGATAAATATAATGGGAGGTCCTTGAATTAAAACAATTTCTACTGTTCTTACTGCAATGATAAATATAATGGGAGGTCCTTGAATTAAAACAATTTCTACTGCCCTTACTGCAATGATAAATATAATGGGAGGTCCTTGAATTAAAACAATTTCTACTGTTCTTACTGCAATGATAAATATAATGGGAGGTCCTTGAATTAAAAACAATTTCTACTGTCCTTACTGCTATGATAAATATAATGGGAGGTCCTTGAATTAAAACAATATCTACTGTCCTTACTGCAATGATAAATATAATGGAAGGACCTTGAATTAAAACAATGTCTACTGCGCCCTTACTGCAATGATAAATATAATGGGAGGACCTTGAATTAAAACAATGTCTACTGCGCCCTTACTGCAATGATAAATATAATGGGAGGACCTTGAATTAAAACTATGTCTACTGCGCCCTTACTGCAATGATAAATATAATGGGAGGATCTTGAATTAAAACAATTTCTACTGTCCTTACTGCAATGATAAATATAATGGGAGGATCTTGAATTAAAACAATTTCTACTGCGCCCTTACTGCAATGATAAATATAATGGGAGGATCTTGAATTAAAACAATTTCTACTGCGCCCTTACTGCAATGATAAATATAATGGGAGGACCTTGAATTAAAACAATTTCTACTGCGCCCTTACTGCAATGATAAATATAATGGGAGGACCTTGAATTAAA
Source organism: Cordylochernes scorpioides (assembly GCA_030710605.1). Classification (NCBI taxonomy): domain Eukaryota; kingdom Metazoa; phylum Arthropoda; class Arachnida; order Pseudoscorpiones; family Chernetidae; genus Cordylochernes; species Cordylochernes scorpioides. Next base: position 71,753,882 of record CP092882.1, read on the forward strand.
ACAATTTCTACTGCGCCCTTACTGTAATGATAAATATAATGGGAGGTCTTTGAATTAAAACAATTTCTACTGCGCCCTTACTGCAATGATAAATATAATGGGAGGATCTTGAATTAAAACAATTTCTACTGCGCCCTTACTGCAATGATAAATATAATGGGAGGACCTTGAATTAAAACAATTTCTACTGCGCCCTTACTGCAATGATAAATATAATGGAAGGACCTTGAATTAAAACAATTTCTACTGCGCCCTTACTGCAATGAAAAATATAATGGGAGGATCTTGAATTAAAACAATTTCTACTGCGCCCTTACTGCAATGATAAATATAATGGGAGGTCCTTAAATTAAAACCATTTCTACTGCGCCCTTACTGCAATGATAAATATAAGGAGAGTGCCTGAATTAAAACAATTTCTACTGCGCCCTTACTGCAATGATAAATATAATGGGAGGTCCTTGAATTAAAACAATGTCTACTGTCCTTACTGCAATGATAAATATAATGGGAGGACCTTGAATTAAAACCATTTCTACTGCGCCCTTACTGCAATGATAACATAATGGGAGGACATTGAATTAAAACAATTTCTACTGCGCCCTTACTGCAATGATAACATAATGGGAGGACATTGAATTAAAACAATTTCTACTGCGCCCTTACTGCATTGATAAATATAATGGGAGGTCCTTGAATTAAAACAATATCTACTGCGCCCTTACTGCAATGATAAATATAATGGGAGAATCTTGAATTATAAAACAATTTCTACTGCGCCCTTACTGCAATGATAAATATAATGGGAGTGCCTTGAATTAAAACAATTTCTACTGCGCCCTTACTGCAATGATAAATATAATGGGAGAATCTTGAATTAAAACAATTTCTACTGCGCCCTTACTGCAATGATAAATATAATGGGAGTGCCTTGAATTAAAACAATTTCTACTGCGCCCTTACTGCAATGATAAATATAATGGGAGGTCCTTGAATTAAAACAATTTCTACTGCGCCCTTACTGCAATGATAAATATAATGGGAGGACCTTGAATTAAAACAATTTCTACTGCGCCCTTACTGCAATGATAAATATAATGGGAGGACCTTGAATTAAAACAATTTCTACTGCGCCCTTACTGCAATGATAAATATAATGGGAAGACCTTGAATTAAAACAATTTCTACTGCGCCCTTACTGCAATGATAAAATAATGGGAGTGCCTTGAATTAAAACAATTGCTACTGCCCTTACTGCAATGATAAATATAATGGGAGGACCTTGAATTAAAACAATTTCTACTGCGCCCTTACTGCAATGATAAATATAATGGGAGGACCTTGAATTAAAACAATTTCTACTGCTCCCTTACTGCAATGATAAATATAATGGGAGGACCTTGAATTAAAACAATTTCTACTGCGCCCTTACTGCAATGATAAATATAATGGGAGGATCTTGAATTAAAACAATTTCTACTGCGCCCTTACTGCAATGATAAATATAATGGGAGGACCTTGAATTAAAACAATTTCTACTGCGCCCTTACTGCAATGATAAATATAATGGGAGGACCTTAAATTAAAACAATTCCTACTGTCCTTACTGCAATATTAAATATAATGGGAGGACCTTGAATTAAAACAATTTCTACTGCGCCCTTACTGCAATGATAAATATAATGGGAGGACCTTGAATTAAAACAATTTCTACTGCGCCCTTACTGCAATGATAAATATAATGGGAGGACCTTAAATTAAAACAATTTCTACTGTCCTTACTGCAATGATAAATATAATGGGAGTGCCTTGAATTAAAACCATTTCTACTGCGCCCTTACTGCAATGATAAATATAAGGAGAGTGCCTTGAATTAAAACAATTTCTACTGCGCCCTTACTGCAATGATAAATATAATGGGAGTGCCTTGAATTAAAACAATTTCTACTGCGCCCTTACTACAATGATAAAATAATGGGAGTGCCTTGAATTAAAACAATTCCTACTGTCCTTACTGCAATGATAAATATAATGGGAGTGCCTTGAATTAAAACAATTTCTACTGCGCCCTTACTGCAATGATAAATATAATGGGAGGACCTTGAATTAAAACAATTTCTACTGCGCCCTTACTGTAATGATAAATATAATGGGAGGTCCTTGAATTAAAACAATTTCTACTGCGCCCTTACTGCAATGATAAATATAATGGGAGGATCTTGAATTAAAACAATTTCTACTGCGCCCTTACTGCAATGATAAATATAATGGGAGGACCTTGAATTAAAACAATTTCTACTGCGCCCTTACTGCAATGATAAATATAATGGGAGGACCTTGAATTAAAACAATTTCTACTGCGCCCTTACTGCAATGAAAAATATAATGGGAGGATCTTGAATTAAAACAATTTCTACTGCGCCCTTACTGCAATGATAAATATAATGGGAGGTCCTTAAATTAAAACCATTTCTACTGTCCTTACTGTAATGATAAATATAATGGGAGGTCCTTGAATTAAAACCATTTCTACTGCGCCCTTACTGCAATGATAAATATAAGGAGAGTGCCTTGAATTAAAACAATTTCTACTGCGCCCTTACTGCAATGATAAATATAATGGGAGGTCCTTGAATTAAAACAATGTCTACTGTCCTTACTGCAATGATAAATATAATGGGAGGACCTTGAATTAAAACCATTTCTACTGCGCCCTTACTGCAATGATAACATAATGGGAGGACATTGAATTAAAACAATTTCTACTGCGCCCTTACTGCAATGATAACATAATGGGAGGACATTGAATTAAAACAATTTCTACTGCGCCCTTACTGCATTGATAAATATAATGGGAGGTCCTTGAATTAAAACAATATCTACTGCGCCCTTACTGCAATGATAAATATAATGGGAGAATCTTGAATTATAAAACAATTTCTACTGCGCCCTTACTGCAATGATAAATATAATGGGAGTGCCTTGAATTAAAACAATTTCTACTGCGCCCTTACTGCAATGATAAATATAATGGGAGAATCTTGAATTAAAACAATTTCTACTGCGCCCTTACTGCAATGATAAATATAATGGGAGTGCCTTGAATTAAAACAATTTCTACTGCGCCCTTACTGCAATGATAAATATAATGGGAGGTCCTTGAATTAAAACAATTTCTACTGCGCCCTTACTGCAATGATAAATATAATGGGAGGACCTTGAATTAAAACAATTTCTACTGCGCCCTTACTGCAATGATAAATATAATGGGAGGACCTTGAATTAAAACAATTTCTACTGCGCCCTTACTGCAATGATAAATATAATGGGAAGACCTTGAATTAAAACAATTTCTACTGCGCCCTTACTGCAATGATAAAATAATGGGAGTGCCTTGAATTAAAACAATTGCTACTGCCCTTACTGCAATGATAAATATAATGGGAGGACCTTGAATTAAAACAATTTCTACTGCGCCCTTACTGCAATGATAAATATAATGGGAGGACCTTGAATTAAAACAATTTCTACTGCTCCCTTACTGCAATGATAAATATAATGGGAGGACCTTGAATTAAAACAATTTCTACTGCGCCCTTACTGCAATGATAAATATAATGGGAGGATCTTGAATTAAAACAATTTCTACTGCGCCCTTACTGCAATGATAAATATAATGGGAGGACCTTGAATTAAAACAATTTCTACTGCGCCCTTACTGCAATGATAAATATAATGGGAGGACCTTAAATTAAAACAATTTCTACTGTCCTTACTGCAATGATAAATATAATGGGAGGACCTTGAATTAAAACAATTTCTACTGCGCCCTTACTGCAATGATAAATATAATGGGAGGACCTTGAATTAAAACAATTTCTACTGCGCCCTTACTGCAATGATAAATATAATGGGAGGACCTTAAATTAAAACAATTTCTACTGTCCTTACTGCAATGATAAATATAATGGGAGTGCCTTGAATTAAAACCATTTCTACTGCGCCCTTACTGCAATGATAAATATAAGGAGAGTGCCTTGAATTAAAACAATTTCTACTGCGCCCTTACTGCAATGATAAATATAATGGGAGTGCCTTGAATTAAAACAATTTCTACTGCGCCCTTACTGCAATGATAAAATAATGGGAGTGCCTTGAATTAAAACAATTCCTACTGTCCTTACTGCAATGATAAATATAATGGGAGTGCCTTGAATTAAAACAATTTCTACTGCGCCCTTACTGCAATGATAAATATAATGGGAGGACCCTGAATTAAAACAATGTCTACTGCGCCCTTACTGCAATGATAAATATAATGGGAGGTCCTTAAATTAAAACAATTTCTACTGCGCCCTTACTGCAATGATAAATATAATGGGAGGTCCTTAAATTAAAACAATTTCTACTGCGCCCTTACTGCAATGATAAATATAATGGGAAGACCTTGAATTAAAACAATTTCTACTGCGCCCTTACTGCAATGATAAAATAATGGGAGTGCCTTGAATTAAAACAATTGCTACTGCCCTTCCTGCAATGATAAATATAATGGGAGGACCTTGAATTAAAACAATTTCTACTGCGCCCTTACTGCAATGATAAATATAATGGGAGGACCTTGAATTAAAACAATTTCTACTGCGCCCTTACTGCAATGATAAATATAATGTGAGGTCCTTAAATTAAAACAATTTCTACTGACCTTACTGCAATGATAAATATAATGGGAGGATCTTGAATTAAAACAATTTCTACTGCGCCCTTACTGCAATGATAAATATAATGGGAATGCCTTGAATTAAAACAATTGCTACTGCCCTTACTGCAATGATAAATATAATGGGAGGACCTTGAATTAAAACAATGTCTACTGCGCCCTTACTGCAATGATAAATATAATGGGAGGACCTTGAATTAAAACAATTTCTACTGCGCCCTTACTGCAATGATAAATATAATGGGAGGTCCTTAAATTAAAACAATTTCTACTGTCCTTACTGCAATGATAAATATAATGGGAAGACCTTGAATTAAAACAATTTTCTACTGCGCCCTTACTGCAATGATAAATATAATGGGAGGACCTTGAATTAAAACAATTCTACTGCGCCCTTACTGCAATGATAAATATAATGGGAGGACCTTGAATTAAAACAATTTCTACTGCGCCCTTACTGCAATGATAAATATAATGGGAGGACCTTGAATTAAAACAATTTCTACTGCGCCCTTACTGCAATGATAAATATAATGGGAGGACCTTGAATTAAAACAATTTCTACTGCTCCCTTACTGCAATGATAAATATAATGGGAGGATCTTGAATTAAAACTATTTCTACTGCGCCCTTACTGCAATGATAAATATAATGGGAGGACCTTGAATTAAAACAATTTCTACAGCGCCCTTACTGCAATGATAAATATAATGGGAGGACCTTAAATTAAAACAATTTCTACTGTCCTTACTGCAATGATAAATATAATGGGAGGACCTTGAATTAAAACAATTTCTACTGCGCCCTTACTGCAATGATAAATATAATGGGAGGACCTTGAATTAAAACAATTTCTACTGCGCCCTTACTGCAATGATAAATATAATGGGAGGACCTTAAATTAAAACAATTTCTACTGTCCTTACTGCAATGATAAATATAATGGGAGTGCCTTGAATTAAAACCATTTCTACTGCGCCCTTACTGCAATGATAAATATAATGGGAGTGCCTTGAATTAAAACAATTTCTACTGCGCCCTTACTGCAATGATAAAATAATGGGAGTGCCTTGAATAAAAACAATTTCTACTGTCCTTACTGCAATGATAAATATAATGGGAGTGCCTTGAATTAAAACAATTTCTACTGCGCCCTTACTGCAATGATAAACATAATGGGAGGACCTTGAATTAAAACAATTTCTACTGCGACCTTACTGCAATGATAAATATAATGGGAGGTCCTTGAATTAAAACAATTTCTACTGCCCTTACTGCAATGATAAATATAATGGGAGGACCTTGAATTAAAACAATTTCTACTGCGCCCTTACTGCAATGATAAATATAATGGGAGGTCCTTGAATTAAAACAATGTCTACTGCGCCCTTACTGCAATGATAAATATAATGGGAGGGCCTTGAATTAAAACAATTTCTACTGTCCTTACTGCAATGATAAAATAATGGGAGGACCTTGAATTAAAACAATGTCTACTGTCCTTACTGCAATGATAAATATAATGGGAGGACCTTGAATTAAAACAATGTCTACTGTCCTTACTGCAATGATAACATAATGGGAGGACCTTGAATTAAAACAATTTCTACTGCGACCTTACTGCAATGATAAATATAATGGGAGGTCCTTGAATTAAAACAATTTCTACTGCCCTTACTGCAATGATAAATATAATGGGAGGACCTTGAATTAAAACAATTTCTTCTGCGCCCTTACTGCAATGATAAATATAATGGGAGGTCCTTGAATTAAAACAATGTCTACTGCGCCCTTACTGCAATGATAAATATAATGGGAGGGCCTTGAATTAAAACAATTTCTACTGTCCTTACTGCAATGATAAAATAATGGGAGGACCTTGAATTAAAACAATGTCTACTGTCCTTACTGCAATGATAAATATAATGGGAGGTCCTTGAATTAAAACAATTTATACTGCCCTTACTGCAATGATAACATAATGGGAGGACCTTGAATTAAAACAATTTCTACTGTCCTTACTGCAATGATAAATATAATGGGAGGACCTTGAATTAAAACAATTTATACTGCGCCCTTACTGCAATGATAAATATAATGGGAGTGCCTTGAATTAAAACAATTTCTACTGTCCTTACTGCAATGATAAATATAATGGGAGTGCCTTGAATTAAAACAATTTCTACTGCCCTTACTGCAATGATAACATAATGGGAGGTCCTTGAATTAAAACAATTTTTACTGTCCTTACTGCAATGATAATATAATGGGAGGTCCTTGAATTAAAACAATGTCTACTGCGCCCTTACTGCAATGATAAATATAATGGGAGGACCTTGAATTAAAACAATGTCTACTGCGTCCTTACTGCAATGATAAATATAATGGGAGGACCTTGAATTAAAACAATGGCTACTGCGCCCTTACTGCAATGATAAATATAATGGGAGAATCTTGAATTAAAACAATTTCTACTGCGTCCTTACTGCAATGATAACATAATGGGAGTGCCTTGAATTAAAACAATTTCTACTGCGCCCTTACTGCAATGATAAATATAATGGGAGAATCTTGAATTAAAACAATTTCTACTTCGTCCTTACTGCAATGATAACATAATGGGAGTGCCTTGAATTAAAACAATTTCTACTGCGCTCTTACTGCAATGATAACATAATGGGTGGGCCTTGAATTAAAACAAATTCTACTGCGCCCTTACTGCAATGATAACATAATGGGAGTGCATTGAATAAAAAAAAAATTCTACTGTTCTTACTGCAATGATAAATATAATGGGAGTGCCTTGAATTAAAACAATGTCTACTGTCCTTACTGCAATGATAAATATAATGGGAGGTCCTTGAATTAAAACAATTTCTACTACGCCCTTACTGCAATGATAAATATAATGGGAGGACCTTGAATTAAAACAATTTCTACTGCTCTTACTGCAATGATAACATAATGGGAGGTCCTTGAATTAAAACAATGTCTACTGCGCCCTTACTGCAATGGGCTTTCCCTTTATTTTATCATTGTAATAAAGTCAGTAGATTATTGTTTGAATCCAAAAAGAAACATACGCTACGTCTATAATAGTTGACATTTCTTACCACAGATGGCGGGCCAATACATCATATTGATACAATGCTTGTCACCTTGAATATTCTTGTTTATAGAAATGTGACAATACAGTCAAACCTGTCGCCCTCTCTGAATAGCGTCTCCCTCTCTATAGCGCCCGATTTTAAATACGTAGTACGATGCGATTTACATTAAAAGTGACCTGTCTATAGCACTCCCCTCTCTATAGCACCCTATTTTGGTGAGTCCCAAGAGGGGGCGCTATAGAGAGGTTTAACTGAACCAAAGGCCAGAAAAATCCAATCATCCACATGATTTCTGCTTAGCGATTGTCTGTCTGATGGGTTTTATAGAACATATTCTATGAATATTGGTTTAAGCCATATTTGAACTGATTGGAATTATTTATGTAAAATATTACTGTGCAATAAATTGATAAAGAGGGAGCAATCACTCGAAATATTTTGAGGAAAAAACTTTATTTTTCCTTTTACAGATCCAGGTACTCCCGTTTTTATATAGATATATTCAATGGATTAATACTCAAACTAATTGGAAGTAATCCATTATTTATTAATTTAGTTCTTAATAGTTTTGGACATTGGTGTAAATTGAGAGAGTTGAAAGCTGCTATATAGATATTTTAGAATCAAGAGAAACTTCGGACAGTATTTTTTTTAAAATTCTATCTCGACGTCTCGACCAAAATATTTTGTCCTCTCGTCAGGAACAAATAAAACCTAAAACATAATATATACTTATAAAGATAAAGGTCACCTCTCCCGTCAAAATAGACGTCAAAATATGACGTGAGATGGAAGAAAAGACCTTTATAAATGAATATCCTCTCGGCAAAATTTCCATCTATATATACATACACATTCCATAAAGTATATATATATATAGTTTATGTAAATATGTTAAATTTAAAATAGACTATTTCATATATTTTTTAATAACAGAGAAGAACTACTGGATCTAAAAATTCCTTTTCTTAAAAAAAAAAACTCCAACAGACAGGTGTTATATCCTAACTGGAAATAATTAGGTTAATGCCATTGTTGCCTCGAGGTACCAGTGGCATCAATTTTACGCTCTATAGAATCGACGCCAATTATTTATAAAATGAGAAGGAAATAAATTCAAGAGAGTTAGTTCATATCGGCCCGACCTCTTGACAAGTTGGAACTAAGAAAAACTACTTGTTATTATATTTCTTAAAGTCCTGTTCAAAATGAGGTCACGAGTGTATACTTGTGGTGGGATTGATAGGTATTAATAAAAATTATTCTTTTAATTTAAACTTTTTTTTCCATTTTAAACTGAACGTAAATACAAAATCTATTTTGAGTTGAAACTGGTCATTCGAGCATTACAACCGAACTGACTTTGGCCATAAAGCTGACTTAAATAAATCATCTTTTGGTTTATCTCTTTTACTTAAGTTACCAATTGATTGAAATGTCCTGGACACAAATCAAACAATGCAGAAGTTTTCTGGATATTTGTTTATTAACGCAATCTCGAGTTTTCTCTGACTGCTACAGAAGCACATAGAAACTAATAAACGCGTTTATTCGATTTTATAAACTCCCATAGAAGGTCAGGAATGCTCGAAAGCTCGAGATTGGGTTAATAAACATATATCAAGATACCTGTTGCATTGTTTGATTTGTTAAATGAGGCTACAATGATTTCTTTTTATATTTCAACTTTTAAATATCGAATTTCTCTCTAAATTCTTTCTCTACTGGACATGGGCTGTGAGAGTCCCTCACTCTCTGTCAACACAGAGATTTCACAATCCAATTATTTTATTGTACAATCATAGCTGATATTCCCATCCCTGGACACTTTATTTTTCCGTTTATCATTCCTCTTCACAATTCATCCTTTCATACTTCATCCCTAAGAATAGAAATAGTCGTTATTTCTCCTTAAAATAAATTTAGATTTTTCGTTCAAAAGAAGCACATGCAGGATAATTTTCAAATGTCGGTCTACAAACATAACCAGCATTATATTGTATCATAGCTGTTATTGTTGCTTACAGCTGACTTAATATCATCTTTTGATTTCTTTCTTTTTTTTTAACTTAAATATCATATTGTTGCATTATGTTTAATGCACGCCCCATTTATTCAAAATAATCTCTGTGATATCTTAAATGTATATAAAATTAACAGATTATGTACTATAGTATCTTTTGGTGTTGTTTATTTATTGGTTTTTTATTTTAGAGAGCTACACGGAGACACCAACTACGAGGGAGATAAACAAACACAATAACTTTAAAAGGTAATTTACTTTTATTTACTTCTTATTTGTGCTTCAATTATGGAAACCCGCTCGGTGTATAACACCAAGAAACAAGGTAGATGACAATGTTACAACACGACGTTACAATATATTGAACTTTCCTATAAGGAATTTCTCTACAAAAGGCAGGGGAAGACAAAATTAATATATTTTCCAATATCCCAATCACGCCCACCTATACCAACGTTTTATTTCCAGAGAATATTTGGCCGGGTTATGTTTCTTCCCAGAATATTTCACTCTAAAATATCTCTGTATACATAAGAAAAATATTTCTATATAAAATATTCGGAAACAAGAGATTTTCCCACTTCATAAATAAATCAAAATTTCAGAGAGCGGGAAAAATTTAAAAATAAAGATTTTAAAAAAGGGGTTCGGTGTGAAATGGAGTTGAATTGTGGCACTTACTGGGGATTTCTTTAGCTATTCCCGGGTTGTTCTCAATAACTCTCTGTTTACTGCATACTACTGCATAGTAGTGAACAGTAATTCTAAGTATAAAACATGGCTTTATATTGTAGCGTAGAAATCAAGTCTTGGAATATCTTAATATGTATTTATTGATGACGTCACAGTACGAAAATCAACAACCCAACTATCTACATCTAGAGAATATCGAGCAAACAAGCTAGGTAACTAAATGATGATTTACCAAATGTAAAGTAATAAATCTGTTTTAAATATTTTCATTGAATAATTATATTAAATAATAAAATATAAATTATTTTTTCGCTACAATATAGATTGTTTAAAACTTGGCATCTCCTGGTCATAATTTCCCTCTATTATCCCATCTCTATTTCTCCATTACCACTTACCAATCTGTCTACGATGTCTATATATTGTTGTACCAGGTTGGCAGACTCTTCAACCTTGATTCTCTCCTGTACCGGGTCTTACCAGAGCGTGTTTTTCAACCATCCTACAAATTTATATAAGTGGAGATAACTCTACTTTAAGTAACCTCCAGAATAATTTATTTAGTTCTCACATCAAAGAGAGCAGTGAAGTCACACAGTGTACCAAAATACAAATGGTGGTTTTATAATACATAAATCTGTTTATAATATATATATATATATTCTGTTTAATAAAATAAATCTATATCTATATATATAAAATTGAATGTCTGTCTGTCTGTACTCTATAGATTCAAGAACCATACATCCAATCGCCGTGAAATTTTGGGATATTATTAGGTATATCACCGGGAAGGTTTTTGAAAAATAATTTCATGAATATCTTGAATATCCTTAGAGTTATTTGCAGATTTGTAGATTTAACTCGCATTGTGACGATGATAACAAGTTTTCTTATCACTAAGTTTGTTATCTTAAATATTATTTATCAAAAGTAAGATTATCTCAGGATGACACGGCAATTTATTTGAGACAAGAATAATGATACAATTCCAAGGCGAAGATACTATTCCTTTAACTTCCAATTACCGAGGGAACCAATTAATATTGATTTTATTCAACTTATCGAGTATTTTTCAAGGGACCGGGAAAAAATGTTCACTAGATAAAACTATGATTTTCTAATGTAGAAAATTAGGAAAGACAAAATTCAGGATGACACGGCACACAGGGACCGGGAAAAAATGTTCACTTTATCGAGAGATTCAAATTTACGAGTTTCAAATTATCAAAATATATCTTTTTTTTAAATCGGTTTTTAGAGAATTGTTTTAACAAATGTTCGCTAGACAAACCTTTACTCGGGTAAAACCCTGGGCGAAGCCGGGTACGTCCGTTAGTATATATATAAAATTGAATGTCTGTATGTACTCTATAGATTCAAAAACCATATATCCAATCGCCGTGAAATTTTGGGATATTATTAAGTATATGCCCGGGAAGGTTTTTGAAAAATAATATCTTGAATATCCTTAGAGTTATTTGCAGATTTGTGGATTTAACTCGCAAGCAGCGCCCTCATTGCGATGATGATAACAAGTTTTTTTTATCTATGAGTTTATTATCTTAAAGATTATTTATCAAAAGTAAGATTTTCTACCTATTAATTGCGCACAAGTCAAAGTTAGTTTTATCATTTATCTACAACATATATATTGGGAGAATAGATAAAATGATGATTTTGTAATGTAGAAAATTAGGAAAGACAAAATTCAGGATGACACGGTACACAGGGACGGGAAAAAATGTTCACTTTATCGAGAGATTCAAATTTACGAGTTTCAAATTATCAAAATATATCTATCATTTTTTTTATAAATTTATACATAATTGTTTTAACAAATGTTCGTTAGACAAACCTTTACTCGGGTAAAACCCCGAGCGAAGCCGGGTACATCCGCTAGTAAATAAATAAATTGAATATTACGTTTGTATATTTGATAAAAGCATAAATAGAGAAAGAATATGGTTTTACCGGCTACTAACCAAAGTGTGAAAAAGTGGCACATAAATAGACACTTCGGCCAGTTGGAGTTTTTTATTTTCTCAACGTTTTGACAAAATCTTTTGTCTTCATCAGGAGAAATAAATAAAAATAAAGCATTTGGCAAGGCGTTAAAACTTGTTCTGAGGTTGCAAGGGCGTTCTCACGTGATTTTTCGAATTTAGAACAACATCTAAAGCAATTTTCAACGCCTTGCCAAATGCTTTATTTTTATTTACTTCTCCTGACGAAGACAAAATATTTTTGTCGAAACGTTGAGAAAATAAAAAACTCCAACTGGCTGAAGTGTCTATTTTTTATATAAATATGAATACCGGCCAGGCAATCTATCTTTACAATAAATAGATCTATTACATTGAATAATTTTGCTTAAACAGATCTTGGAATCTTATATAACGACTTTATGCTGAAGATCTATGCTCGAAAAAAATTGCATACGTATTTTATATGAAGACAGAGATCTGGTTGTGTTATATATACACCTATACCCCGATTTACACGGCAGATACGTTCCTGAAAAAAAACGTGTAAATCGTGGGATAGGTGTACACAGAAATAAAAATAAAATGCATTGACAGGTTAAAATATGTAGTCAGCACATAAGCTCGGGATTCCTCGTGAGATGTGTACACAGCGCATGTGTTCAATCACAGTAGCATTTAGTATAGTGCGATAAAAACAACAAAAAAAAAATAAAAAAATTTGGAAAACCGTGTAAAAGCGAAAACGTGTAAATATGGGGATAGGTGTATATATGTAGTATATTTTGAAGTAGATAGAGCACAACCTTCTTATAATATTTATCATAACCCCATATCTATATAAAATGTGTATCGAACTTGTAACAAAATGACAAATAAAATAAAGAGGTAAAGGTAGACCAGACGACGACAAAGACCAGACGAACAGGTGTTTATGATAATGAGTTCAATCACCCCGTCAACAGGTGGCCAGACGTGAAAAACAACCCGGCGCCTGACAGGTGGCGTTATTTTATGGGAGCCAATCAGAACTCGCCGCCATCTGCGAGCGTCTCATATAAAAGACCCCCCAAGATTGGGACAAAGGCAGTTGTTCAGTTAGTTGTTTTCAGAGCGACGCCGTATACGGTCGGTGGGATCTCTCACCCCCCATCTATCCGCGATGTAGGCTTTGGGCATCCGAGGCGCCCGTGGTCCGACTGCCTTCGTCCGTGGTCTACCTCTACCTTCTTGGAGTTACCATCTAGACCTGCCTCTGTCTCTTGCTGTCCCAGTGCGGGAATCCCATCACGAACCTACTACCACGACTGCCCAGCACATTCCACATCGGGTTTACTACAGAACCCGTTAAAGTCGACAGGATGACTGAGGACAGCAGCATGCAGAGGATGACGGAGGTCAGAGACGACTACGTCGCGGATGACCTCACCAACATGCAGCCCCACTGCGACGACCTAGTAGGCCGCCTGGCAGACGCCATTCGGGGACTAGCCGTGCCTCGTGCGGAGGAAGCCCTCATCTCCTCTTTCGACGGATCCCACGCAACAAGCAGCCTTCTTCCATACAGCCCTCTCCAGAGATCAACTCCAGCCAGCATCAGCCATTTCAAGGTACTTTAAACTTTGTTTCTGCCATTTTCCCCATAAATTTTATTCTTATATTTTCACCTTAAGCATTTTAAAATCAATTATAACCTTTTTTTTATATCATTTTTATTCAATTTTTGAAACTTTCATACTCTCATTTATCATTTTTACTTTATTTTAATCAAATTATAAATTTTAATTAATCATTTTATTATTAAAAATATTCAAACACGCATTTTTGCCAATTTATTAATCTTACATGCCTTTCTTAAAGTCACCTAAAATGGCATTATCCAAATATGCAACCCTCAATTTTACATAAAAAAATCATATTATATTTTAATTACTCGAATCATATTTTCTAAACTCATTTGTGTTATTTTTTTAAATACCTTATTTATAGCCATAATATTAATAATTAAATCCATTACGCTCTTTATTTTACTTGACCTATTACTATTCCAATTGATATTTCTCAATATTTAAAAGTTTTTAAAAATTAGTTCTAGATTTGTATTTTTATAAATATCAATTTTAAATTATCTCATCTCAAAATGTGCCTCCCCTATTTCCCACAATTATAAATACAACTATAAATTACAATATTATAATGAAGAGGTCCCCACCATCTCTAAAATCGATCCTGTACATGACACCATGTGAGACGCCATCTTGGCCTTCTAAAAGGACAATTAATTCCCGTCTTCATCCCAACGACAACTCAAGGACGCACTGAACTCCCCCCTAATTTTTTTCTACTTCGTCTTTCCTTCCCTACTTCTAAAGGGGTGGAATGACCTTTGTATCCATCATTAGCATCCATCATTAGCAGAGATATTCCTTCCTACTTCAACACTCTTACCTGTCAATCATTCAGTTATAGGCCTTCCATACTTCTCTCGTCTCTTGATCATTTTCATTGGCCTTCTATGCCTTCGTTCTAACCACCCCTCGTCCATCGCAGAGTTCCTGTTTGCCGACTTTTTTTATTTACACCCAGGTCGCTGTCCCAGCATTCTTTATTTCATTCTTTTTTCCTCAAACCCGGGTTCAATCAATCAATGGCAACAGTCGAGCCTGTTTTCACAATCTATCTCCATCCTCTAACCTCTTCAACGGTTCCTGAGACTCCTGCTAGTCAACATTTTTTAATTTTTATTTTTTAATGATTCATCGACCTGGTACACTCTTCCTCCCCATGTTAACTCCACACGGAGAGCTTGGGTAACCAGCGAGATTTTTTTTTCTCTAACGCTCGACCCAGGCCATCATCAGCACGATGCGCCCACTCATTATTCGTTTAATTTTATTTTTCATCTGGTCGAGCTCAATCACCGACAGCAGCGCAGCTCTTGAGCCACCATCTCTTTTTAACCTCTCTCAGAAAAATTTCTTTCCCATATTCTCCCATTACCTACCTCTCCTTCGATCTTCACGCCTTTTGCCCATCTGATCTAATGCTACTTACAAAGAATCTTGAGATTGCTGAACCCTGAAAACAATACTTCGCTTCTAAGCTCGTATTGCAGGGCAGGATTCCTGAGATTTCCTTTGCAGAAACCAATTCAGACCTTCTTCCTTTATTTCTCACTTTGTCACTACCTATCGCAAACCTTTTGCTTAAGTCAATTTTCTTTTATATTTTAATTTTACTTTTATTACCTCTACTTCTCCTCCTTCCTGTATTACATCCCTGAAACTATGTTGTAAATACTCATGGCACCTTAAGTAACAAAAAACTGTAAATAGTATACCAACTTTCCCAAATAGTTACTTTCGCTATTGTGTGTGTTTACTTTAAATTTATCCTTCCTATGTACTCCTTATATATTTTTTGTAATTTGATAATATTATATCAATGTGTCACCACTACTCCCCTTTATCTTTATTTTATTCTAGTAACTAATTTGTGCCCCAAATTATTTCCCATTTAATAGGTTTGCTAGCTTTTCTCTCATTTATTTGTAAATAGACTTACAGTTTTACTAGTTTTGTGGTGTTGGACTTTGTTTTTTAACTTACAGATGTAGATAAAACATTTCAATATTAATCGATAATATCATTTTGTTTATTAACCATCAACATTAATGACATCAACTACCAATCAACCCTTTATATATTATTACCTTTAATATTTTTATTTTCTTTTTTTTTCATCACATGTTTAGACTTAGAATTTTACAACTTCAACTATTTTAGACACCATTTTAAAAAACCTACACCTAACAATATTTATAATATTTCTTAAACAGATAAAACATTTATCATTTTATTTTTCTTAATAGATTTTCAAAATGTTATTTTTGACGCTTCCCTTACAACCTCTAACTCTATCCCATGAACCTTTCCTCCCAACTTTTTATACCCATCAAGAGATTATTGTTCGTCAGCCATTTTCTTTTTTTTTATTGATTAAACTAACTAGAAGACCCTTCCTCGCTATATAATTCCCAATAGTGAGCTCAGGAGACCCAGTTAGATTTTTTTTTCTCTCATCGTCCGGCTCATCATTTTTTCATTTTTCAACTTTTTCTTTTCACCACACAAGCCGGACACAATCAAAATTGACAGCAATAAATCTCTTACATCCACCTCTCCTTTCCCACATCCTTCAAACCTCCAACTACCTTCCAAGGGATTCCAGTTCGCCGAACATTTTTATTTTTTTTTCATTGATTAATCCGACTGGAACAATCCTTCCTCGCTATACCATTCCCGATAGTGAGTTCAGGATATCCAGCGCGATATTTTTATTTTTTTTCTCATCGCCCGACTCATCATATCAATTCACCATTTTTTCAACTTTTCACTTTTTTTTTCATAATTCAACCGGGCACAATCATTATGGCCAACAGGGATCCCTCTTACCCCTCTTACCTCTACCTCTCCCTTTTACCTCCATCAATCTTCCCACCTCTTCTCACTGTCTGAACTAATGATGCAGACGGAAAATCTTGGGCCTTCTGTTAATGAAAACAATGCCTCACTTAAACAAGTTCGCATTGCATTGCAGAATGTTTGGGATACTACTTTGCAGAAACGTGCTCAGATACCCCCTTTCCCCTTTTCAACCTTAGCGTCACATTATAAGTTCAGTCAATAAACTAACTTCATTTTTTCTCTCATCTTTAATGCAATAAGATATTATTTTCCTTGTACGATTCATTTTACCATATTTACCATTTTGTATTATATACTTTCTCTTAATCTTGTATCACTCAATTTGTGCGTTTTTATTTTTATAACCTTAAATTTTATTTCATTGATACACCACCATTACAACATCTTTCTCTGTTTAACTTGTAACTTTATAATAATTTTAACTAATTTGTATACAAATTATTTCTTTTATTTTTTATAATAGGTTTGTTAGGTTATCATTCATTACATGTCATTCCCCCAACCAAACCTTCATCACCGGGGACACATTCTGTAGTATATTTTGAAGTAGATAGAGCACAACCTTCTTATAATATTTATCATAACCCCATATCTATATAAAATGTGTATCGAACTTGTAACAAAATGACAAATAAAATAAAGAGGTAAAGGTAGACCAGACGACGACAAAGACCAGACGAACAGGTGTTTATGATAATGAGTTCAATCACCCCGTCAACAGGTGGCCAGACGTGAAAAACAACCCGGCGCCTGACAGGTGGCGTGATTTTATGCGAGCCAATCAGAACTCGCCGCCATTTGCGAGCGTCTCATATAAAAGCCCCCCAAGATTAGGACAAAGGCAGTTGTTCAGTTAGTTGTTTTCAGAGCGACGCCGTATACGGTCGGTGGGATCTCTCACCCCCCATCTATCCGCGAAGTAGGCTTTGGGCATCCGAGGCGCCCGTGGTCCGACTGCCTTCGTCCGTGGTCTACCTCTACCTTCTTGGAGTTACCATCTAGACCTGCCTCTGTCTCTTGCTGTCCCAGTGCGGGAATCCCATCACGAACCCACTACCACGACTGCCCAGCACATTCCACATCGGGTTTACTACATATATATATATATATAATAGCTATCGAATCGCATTCAAAGAATAACAATCTTGACCTGCAATATTAGCAATTACTTCTGATATCTCGAAAATATCAAAGTACTTGGAACAAAGAATACAGATGTTGCCATTATAAAAATCCAACATATTAATATGAAACATACATGAAGTTTAATTACCTATTTATTATTATTATATGAAGACAAATACATTTTCCCATAAATTTACTAAACGCAATTACCATTAATGAATCTTTAATTGCAGGCAATAAATACAGATAGTTAACAATACAATAGTTTTAGCAGTATGGCAGATAAATTAGGGAAACCATTGTGATAGGATCACTAAGAATGAACCAAGCCATTCCAACATTTCAGATCTATATATATAACGACTTTATGCCGAAGATCTATGCTAGAAAAAAAAAGTTGCATACGTATTTTATATGAAGACAAATGCATTTTTCCATAAATTTACTAAACGCAATTACCGTTAATGAATCTTTAATTGCAGGCAATATAGATAGTTATCAATACAATAGTTTTAGCAGTATGGTAGAATAAACTGGGGAAACCATTGTGGTAGGATTCACATAGGATGAACTAAGCCATTACAACACTTCAGATCTATACTATAATCGAAATGAATCGTAATTCTTGTTAATAAAATGGCCAAAGATCTAAATAGTATCAATATTCAAAGCGATAAGTTTTGTTTATATATTAATCAAAATATCAATGATACACAACACTATCAAAATTCAAAACTATTATAGACACGTATGATTCTTTTTAAAATAAAACAATTTCTACTGCCCTTACAACAATAGAAAAATTAATGGGAGGGCCTGGCTCATCAGTGGTGAACCCTCCCAGCGGTTTCGCCAGTTTAATCTACCATACCGCTGTAATATTGCATTTTTGGAACTTCCTTTTATAGTGATACTGATGTTAGACTCTTGCAATGGGTATTTTAGATTAACTATGGACATAAGCTTTGAGGACAGTAGAATTACATACAATTATAAATAAATATAAAAATAAAAGACATCTAACGCTTCAAAATATACGTCTAAACTAGATACCATCTATTGACCATTAAGCAAACTAGCGGCTTCGAGTCGGTGACAAAGCCACAACATCAGCTTTGGAAAACTGAGGAGTAACATTTTGTAGACCATAGTTTCGGGCTAATGGCCCTCATCAGTCCAGGCTGGGTTTTATTCCATGAGGTCTCTACAAAGATTCAAATAAAATCTTTATCAGATTTATTTGATCCCTTGCAAATCTCATGAAATAAAGCCCACCCTGACTGATAAGGGCCATTAGACCGAAAATAGGATGAATTGGTGTTGTGACTTTGTCATCGACTCGAGACTGCTAATACGGTCAATAGATGGCGTTTAGTTTTGACGTTCATTTTGACGGGACAGGTGTCTTTTTTATAAATTACTAGCGGACGTACCCGGCTTCGCCCGGGTTTCACCCGAGTAAAAGTTTGTCTAACGAATCTCTCGATAAAGTGAACATTTTTTTCCCGGTCCCTTGAAAAATACTCGATAAGTTGAATAAAATCAATATTAATTGATTCCCTCGGTAATTGGAAGTCAAAGGAATAGTATCTTGCCTTGGAATTGTATCATTATTCTTGTCTCAAATAAATTGCCGTGTCATCCTGAATTTTGTCTTTCCTAATTTTCTACATTACAAAATCATCGTATCATCATGATAATATTTAGAGCAGATTGTTGAATTATAACAGATAAATTAGAATATTTATCTTGATTATTTCTAGGCGAAAAGTTATTTCAAAAATTTTATTTGCTAGAAACCTTCCCAGTACTATACTAAATAACTTCCCAAAGTTTCATGGCGATCCAATGAGTGGTTTGGTCAGGCATAAAGGACAAACAAACAAACAGACACACACACATACATTCATTTTTATATATATAGATATTGACTTCCTTTATTGACACAAATTTTTATTTACAAGCATCACCATATATTTACTCTAAATAAAATATATTATCTAATACCTATGTAGATATAAAAATAATCGTATAATATCAAATACCAAAGATAGAGGCTGCCTGGCCGGCATTCATATTTCTTGAAACAAAAATATCGCGTGAGAACGCCCTTGGAACCTTGAAATGATTTTTAACGCCTTGCTAAATGTTTTAATTTTTGTTTGCTCCTGACGAGGACAAAAGATTTTTATCGAAACGTCGAGGTAATAAGATTTACTGGCCGAAGTATCTTTATTTTTAAGAAATCAAATACCAAAATAGGATAAAAAGACAAGTCATATAATAATAAAAAGAAATAATAAATATATTATAAAATAAAAACAAAAGAATTACACAAAAAGGTAACACAACATTTTTATTAGTTCGAAATCCACATATATATCTATCTGAATATAGAGATCTATATTTAAGTCTTTAGATAATAAAAAAGCATATATATCTTTTATTCAATCCAAATATATGCATTTTTATTATCTAAAAATAAATATATAGTTTTCTAATTAAACATTTACCTTTCCTTTCCTCCAGCAGCAAAAAAGTTTGTTAATAGGTTTAAGAATTCTACGAAAAAAATTGACTTTATGCTTCTTTTCATGAATCGAGCCTTTTTCAGTTTCATTTTCTACATCCTGGACGTATTCAGGTTCTTCTATGGTCTCTTCTGAGAGTGGAATATCTTCGAAGTCATCGTTTGCCTTTATAATCTTTTCTATGATCTCTATGGCCTCTTCTCCTATTGGAATCTCTTCAAAGGTATCTTCTACCTTTAGAAGCTTTTCTATGGCCGCAGTGTTCTCTTCTACCTTTAGAACAACTTCTGTAGCTTCTATGGCTTCTTCTACCTCTAAGGCCTCTTCTGCTACTGTAAAATCTTCCATGGCCTCTTCTCCCATTGGAATCCCTTCTAAGTTATCTACTGCCTTTAGAATACTTTCTAAGTTCTTTATGGCCTCTTCCACCTTCATAACTTCTTCTATAGCATCTATAGCCTCCTCTGCCTTTGGAACATCTTCTTCAACTTTTTCTGCCTTTGCTTCTTCTTCCGTTGCTACTTCTGCTTTGGATTTTTCTTTTAAAACCTCTTCTGCCTTGAGATATTCTTTCATAATACTCGCGACGTTTATTTCACATTCCATGGACTTTGGTTTCTCAGCTTCAGTCTTTTCTATCTCAAGTCCTTTCTCCTTTGACTCTTCTTTCTTAGCTACTTCTATCTTGGTCTCCTCTACTTTAATTTCTTGATCGACTTCTGAAAGAATTTCAAGATCTGCCATTTTAATTTTTTATATTCACTAATCAAAATCAATTTTAATGTTTATATAAGTCGCGTGTATATGAAAAATATAATTATATAACATTAAATATTTATAAATATTACCAGGCAAATTTTTAAATATTTAATCTTTTTTAACTTTTTAAAAATATATATTAATAATTCTATGAATATACTCCTTGTGAAAATAATTTCAATCAATTAAATTTAAAAGAGAAATTAGAAAGAATTTTGATCAATCTCTCTCTCTCGATACAATAAAATTAAATGTAAATTATTTATTCTCTCTGGGCTTAAATTGTATATTAATCTCAATAATAATTCAAGGGCCTAATCACGTTTCTTTGTAAATAAGTAAATATGATCAATTCAAAAATAGGAAGTGCTCACCGATTATTGATTATAATAATAATAAATCCTTCCTTTATCCTTCCTTCCTTATCCTTCCTTCCTTTCCTACCTTTATATATCTATAAAAATGAAATGCGAAATCGATGTTTGTTATCGCTTCACGCAAAATCTACTGACTCAATCATTATGGAATTTCGCATGTAGGTAGCTGAAGATTTCGTTTAACATATAGGCTATTCAAAAAACTAAAAAAGTTAATGAGCTTTTTTAAAAAAATAAAAAACCAGAAAGCGTTAGTTCCAGCCTTTCACCGCTTGGGCGCAGCACTGGTCGCGACGATAAATGAATTTGATTGGTTAATAATTAACACGTGGTTTGTTTACACGATGAATGTTAGTTTGTTCACACGATGAATGTTTTTAAAAGGCAAGATTATCCAATCGCCGTGAAACTTTAGGAAGTTATTTACTATACTACTGGGAAGATTTCTGGTTTGAATTTGATTTGAAATAAATATTCTTTGCAATTTTATTTGCAAATTTTCTACTTTCACTCGCAAGCAGCGCCTCTAGCGGCGTCTGGTGAAATTAATATATTTATAAATTGTAACAATGCTTAAAATGTTTTCCAAGTATAATAAATTTAATTTGAGAATTTAGTAATATAATATTCCAATGACGTAAAAAATACTTGGCATTTCAATATTAATATATATTTAAAGAAAAAATTGTAACGTTTTTGTGTTAAATGTTAAAATGTAATGTTAAAATATATTTTTACATTGTTAATTTAATTTGCTGTGTTGTTTTATAAAAATGATGATGCAACTTTAATTGTTGTTGGAAAAATATCTTTATTTACGGAGCTGCTAATCATAATAAATGATTTTTGAGCCCCTAATTGTTGTTGTTTATTTAAAAAAAATTACATTGTATGTAATGATGATAACAAAAATGAAATTTTAAATTAATATATATATAATTCATTGATAAAAAAGAAATAATTAATTATCAAATTCACAAAAGCGACAATATCTTATTTAAAATATAATAAATGTTTTCAAAAAATTATGTGTTTCAAAAATATATTTAAACGCATATAACAATATTTATATACTTTATAAATCAATATATATGTGGATTGGGGATGTTTTCTAGAATCGTTTTAACAAATGTTCGTTAGGCAAACTTTTACTCGGATAAAAACTGTGCGAAGCCGGGTACATTCGCTAAATACAGTTATTTACAAATCTTCGTTTGTGGCAAGATACTATTCCCTCAACTTCAAATTACCGAGTGGACCAATTAATACAGATTTTTTTCAACTTATCGAGTATTTTTCAAGGGACCGGGATAAAATTATCGAGAGTGTAGACAAGTATAGATTCAGTAGGGATTGGATGTTTGCTAGAATCGTTTTAACAAATGTTTGTTAAGCAAACTTTTACTCTGGTAAAAATCGGGCGAAGCCGGGAACATATATAAATATATATGTTTGTCGGCTATGCACGTCCTCAATATGTAACTAATCTCGCTGAAATTTGAACAGGATAGAGAGTTAAATCTGGAAGAGTTTTTTGTCGCACTTTAACCAAGAAAAATTATAATTAACCAAGTACTGAGCAACAATATTTTTTAGTCAGAAATGATGATGACAATATTGCCGTATCATGCTTGATTGCATTAAAAATTCTTTTAGGGAATATTCACTAAAGCAGACCACGGGCGAAGCCAGATAATGATTAATAGTAGGCAGGAACAAAATTCTACCAGCGAAACATTCACTCGAGCAGAAGAAACACGAAGCCAGGTCATCTCTATATCTATATATATAAAAATGAATGTATGTGTGTCTGTTTGTTTGTTTGTTTGTTTGTCCTTTATGCCTGACCAAACCACTCATTGGATCGCCATGAAACTTTGGGAAGTTATTTAGTATAGTACTGGGAAGGTTTCTAGCAAATAAAATTTTTGAAATAACTTTTCGCCTAGAAATAATCAAGATAAATATTCTAATTTATCTGTTATAATTCAACAATCTGCTCTAAATATTATCATGATGATACGATGATTTTGTAATGTAGAAAATTAGGAAAGACAAAATTCAGGATGACACGGCAATTTATTTGAGACAAGAATAATGATACAATTCAAAGGCAAGATACTATTCCTTTAACTTCCAATTACCGAGGGAACCAATTAATATTGATTTTATTCAACTTATCGAGTATTTTTTCAAGGGACCGGGAAAAAATGTTCACTTTATCGAGAGATTCGTTAAACAAACCTTTACTCGGGTAAAACCCGGGCGAAGCCGGGTACATCCATACAAGAATAATGATACAATTCCAAGGCAAGATACTATTCCTTTAACTTCCAATTACCGAGGGAACCAATTAATATTGATTTTATTCAACTTATCGAGCATTTTTCAAGGGACCGGGAAAAAAATGTTCACTTTATCGAGAGATTCGTTAGACAAACTTTTACTCGGGTAAAACCCGGGCGAAGCCGGGCGGGTCCGCTAGTATGTATATAGATAATTGAGTTTTATAATATAGATAAGTTTATTGTTCATATAGTTAAGTTTATTGTTCACATTATTTTAAGTTTATGGTTCATTATTAAGGGTATTGTTCATATAATTTTAGAGGTTTATTGTTCAATATTAAGTTTATGGGGTTCATTATTAAGTTTATTGTTCATAGTTAAGTTTATTGTTCATAATTAGTTTATGGTTCATTATTAAGTTTATCTATATATATAAAAATGAATGTGTGTGTGTGTGTGTGGTCTGTTTGTCCTTTATGCCTGACCAAACCACTCATTGGAACGCCATGAAACTTTGGGAAGTTATTTAGCATAGTACTGGGAAGGTTTCTAGCAAATAAAATTTTTGAAATAACTTTTCGCTTTAAAATAATCAAGATAAATATTCTAATTTATCTGTTATAATTCAAAAATCTGCTCTAAATATTATCATGATGATACGATGATTTTGTAATGTAGAAAATTAGGAAAGACAAAATTCAGGATGACACGGCAATTTATTTGAGACAAGAATAATGATACAAATCCAATGCAAGATACTATTCCTTTAACTTCCAATTACCGAGGGAACCAATTAATATTGATTTTATTAAACTTATCGAGTATTTTTCAAGGGACCGGGAAAAAATGTTCACTTTATCGAGAGATTCAAATTTACGAGTTTCAAATTATAAAAATATATCTTTTTTTTCTATAAGTTTATAGAGAATTGTTTCAACAAATGTTTGTTAGACAAACCTTTACTCGGGTAAAACCCGGGCGAAGCCGGGTACATCCGCTAGTATAAAATATATCGTTTCTCGGCCTTTTGGCTAAGATCATGTAGTATATCTCTAGATATTTTTATTTATGTATATCTTTTTAAAATTCTATTCAGTAGAGAGTGGATATGTTTGCTCGAAAAATAAAATTCATATCAACATATATAGTCACGACCGTCTTTCCTCAATTCCTCATCGCTGTCACGGATGCGCGCGCATCATCATTATGATCATTATCATTATCTAATGATAATAATAATAATAATTATTAGTATATTATTATTATTAATATAGATAGTCACGACCGTCTTTCCTCAATTCCTCATCGGCCGCTGTCACGGATGCGCGCGCATCATCATTATGTTCATTATCTTCTATAGAAGCTTCTATCTTTATAATTATGTATATTTACAAAAAGTCAATTCGCTCGCGCCTCTAGCGGTGAAAATGAGGGGTAATACCAGCTGACCTAATGTACATGTAAAGTTTGGAGCGGGACGTTTCACAAGAGTGACATCCACGGCTCCAATTTATAATTGTAACAAATAGTATTTGAATAAAAACATTCAATCGGGTAAAACACGGGCGTTGCCCGGGTCATTCGGCTAGTCTATATATAAAAAATTGAATGTCTGTGTGTGTGTGTCCTCTATGGATTCAAAAACCATACATCCAATCGCCGTGAAATTTTGGGATATTATTAGGTGTATCCCCGGAAAGGTTTACGAAAAATAATTTCTTGAATATCTTAAATATCCTTAGAGTTATTTGCAGATTTGTAGCTTTAACTCGCAAGCAGCGCCACCTTGCGACGGAGATAGGCTTAGGTCTGCCCCCCCCCACCGAGAAAATGTAGTCCGGCCGCCGGCCAAAGTTCCCACCGACCAATCAGAGGGATCCCCGAAATCCCCCCCCCCCCCCCCCGTCCGGCCGCCGGCCGGTTGTTGGACAGTCCAAGTTCCCACCGACCAATCAGAGGGATCAAGAGGTCCTGGCGCGCGGGGGCAGAGTTGGTGACACAGCTGTGAAAAGTAGACAAGAAAAAAGCCTCGCGGGTGACCTCCGGGAACTACGTCCATCTTCCATAAACGACCATGATTCGGGTATTTTTCAAAGGACCGGGAAAATATGTTCACTAGATAAAACGATGATTTTGTAATGTAGAAAATTAGGAAAGACAAAATTCAGGATGACACGGCACACAGGGACCGGGAAAAAATGATCATTTATCGAGAGATTCACGACCATGATTTTATTCAACTTATCGAGAATTTTTCAAGGGACCGGGAAAATATGTTCACTAGATAAAACGATGATTTTGTAATGTAGAAAATTAGGAAAGACAAAATTCAGGATGACACGGCACACAGGGACCGGGAAAAAATGTTCACTTTATCGAGAGATTCAAATTTACGAGTTTCAAAATATCAAAATATATCTTTTTTTAAATAAGTTTATAGAGAAATGTTTTAACAAATGTTCGTTAGACAAACCTTTACTCGGGTAAAACCTCGGGCGAAGCCGGGTACATCCGCTAGTATATCTATAAAAATGAAATGCGAAATCGATGTTTGTTATCGCTTCACGCAAAATCTACTGACTCAATCATTATGGAATTTCGCATGTGGGTAGCTGAAGATTTCGTTTAACATATAGGCTATTCAAAAAACTAAAAAAGTTAATGTGCTTTTTTTAAAAAATAAAAAACCAAAAACGGTTAGTTCCAGTCTTTTACCGCTTGGGCGCAGCACTGGTCGCGACGATTAATGAATTTGATTGGTTAATAATTAACACGTGGTTTGTTTACACGATGAATGTTAGTTTGTTCACACGATGAATATTTTTAAAAGGTAAGATTATCCAATCGCCGTGAAACTTTAGGAAGTTATTTACTATACTACTGGGAAGATTTCTGGTTTGAATTTGATTTGAAATAAATATTCTTTGCAATTTTATTTGAAAATTTTCTACTTTCACTCGCAAGCAGCGCCTCTAGCGGCGTCTGGTGAAATTATATTTATAAATTGTAACAATGCTTAAAATGTTTTCCAAGTATAATAAATTTAATTTGAGAATTTAGTAATATAATATTCCAATGACGTAAAAAATACTTGGCATTTCAATATTAATATATATTTAAAGAAAAAATTGTAACGATTTTGTGTTAAATGTTAAAATGTAATGATAAAATATATTTTTACATTGTTAATTTAATATGCTGTTGTTTTATAAAAATGATGATGCAACTTTAATTGTTTTTGTGAAAATATCTTTATTTACGGAGCTGCTAACCATAATAAATGATTTTTGAGCTCCTAATTGTTGTTGTTTATTATCGTTTGTTTATATAAAAAAAATTACATTGTATGTGATGATGATAACAAAAATGAAATTTTAAATTAATATATATAATTCATTGAGAAAAAAAATTAATTATCAAATTCACAAAAGTGACAATATCTTATTTAAAATATAATAAATGTTTTCAAAAAATTATGTGTTTCAAAAATATATTTAAACGCATATAACAATATTTATATTTATATACGTTTATAAATCAATATATAGGTGGATTGGATGTTTTCTAGAATCGTTTTAACAAATGTTCGTTAGGCAAACTTTTACTCGGATAAAAACTGTGCGAAGCCGGGTACATTCGCTAAATACAATTATTTACAAATCTTCGTTTGTGGCAAGATACTATTCCTTCAACTTAAAATTACCGAGTGGACCAATTAATACTGATTTTTTCAACTTATCGAGTATTTTTCAAGGGATCGGGAAAAAATTATCGAGAAGGTAGACAAGTATAGATTCAGTAGGGATTGGATGTTTGCTAGAATCGTTTTAACAAATGATTGTTAAGCAAACTTTTACTTGGGGCGAAGCCGGGAACATATATATATATACTAGACGAATGGCCCGGGCAACGCCCGGGGTTTACCCGAGTGCGAATATATTTTAAAACCGTTGTCTTGGGTGGTCGCTATTGACAGGGTGGTCTGTATAGACAGGTGGATGTATCACACAGCTGATAACAGGGTTGTCTAGAGTGGTCGCTATAGACAGGGTGGTCTGTATAGACAGGTGGATGTATCACACTGCTGATAACAGGGTTGCCTAAGGTGACCGCTATAGACAGGGTGGTCTGTATAGACAGGTGAATGTAACACACTGATGATAACAGGGTTGCCTAAGGTGACCGCTATAGACAGGGTGGTCTGTATAGACAGGCAGCTGATAACAGGATTGTCTAGAGTGGTCGCTATAGTCAGGGTGGTCTGTATAGACAGGTGTATGTATCATACTGCTGTTAACAGGGTTGCCTAGAGTGACCGCTATAGACAGGGTGGTCTGTATAGACAGGTGAATGTACCACACTGATGATAACAGGGTTGTCTAGAGTGACCGCTATAGACAGGGTGGTCTGTATAGACAGGTGGATGTATCACACAGCTGATAACAGGGTTGTCTAGAGTGGCCGCTATAGACAGAGTGGTCTGTTTAGATAGGTGGATGTAGCACACTGCTGATAACAGGGTTGTCTAGAGTGGCCGCTATAGACAGGTGTATGTATCGCACAGCTGATAACAGGGTTGTCTAGAGGGGGGCAGGGAGGCCACGTGTTCGCTGGCAGCCAATGGGCGCGCATTCTATCCGTGAGCTTCAGACATACAGACAAACAGACAGAATAAGGCAAATATATAATATAATACGAATGACCCGGGCAACGCCCGGGTTTTACCCGATTAAATGCTTTTATTCAAATACTATTCGTTACAATTATAAATTGGCGCCGTGGATGTCATTCTTGTATAATATATAAATGAGTTTTAAAAATTGTAAAAAAAAAAAAAAAATGCATCGGCCGGGAATCGCCCGCGTGGCAGGCGAGCATTCTACCACTGAACCACCGATGGTTATGAAAAATCCCATCCGTGAGCTTCAGACAAACAGACAGAATAAGGCAAATATATAAGTAGATATGTTTGTCGGCTATGCACGCCCTCAATATGTAACTAATCTCGCTGAAATTTGAACAGGACAGAGAGTTAAATCTGGAAGAGTTTTTTTGTCGCACTTTAATCAATAAAAATTATATTTAACCAAGTACTGAGCAACAATATTTTTTTAGTCTGAAATGATGATGACAATATTTCCGTATCATGCTTGATTGCATTAAAAAATTCTTTTGGGGAATATTCACTAAGGCAGACCACGGGTAAAGCCAGATAATGATTAATAGTAGGCAGGAACAAAATTCTACCAGCGAAACATTCACTCGAGCAGAAGACACACGAAGCCAGGTCACATCTATATATAAAATATATCGTTTCTCGGCCTTTTGGCTAAGATCATGTAGTATATCTCTAGATATTTTTATTTATGTATATCTTTTTAAAAATCTATTCAGTAGAGAGTGGATTTGTTTGCTCGAAAAATAAATTTCATATACAAGGTATGTCCCATAAGTTCCCGGACTGGGTCCATAAAAAAAATAAATAAATGAAAAATGTAAATAAATTTGACAGTTTATTATAGAAAAAATATCTGGCAACACGGTGGTACCAATATCGAGGCGGTACGTGCGCGTGCGCCAAAGTTATTCTAATTTATTTAAAGGTTACACCTTTCGCTGCGGCGATTTTACGATGGAACAAAAATTGAAGCAGAGGATTTGCATAGAAATTTGTGTGAAACTTCAAATATCAGCAACCGAAACTTTTAAAATGCCTAATAAAGCATTCCCCAATGACCCCCCAAAAAGAACAACTGTTTTTGAATGACATTCTAGATTTAAAGCTGGCAGAATTTCTATTGAAGATGATCTTCGGCAAGAACGCCCAAAATGTGCAAAAAATCACCGATTTGCTAAAAGAAAATCCTCGAACCACTTTGCTGGAGCTAGAGCAAGACACAGGCATCTCTAAAACAACGATTGGAAGGATCGTAACTAAAGATTTGAAGCTCAAAAAGACTCCTGCAAAATTCATCCCAAGATTCCTCACTAATGAGCAAAAACTGTGTCGGCTTGCAACCTGTGAGAACATGTTGGAAATGACAAGAATGGATCCGGAATGGAAAGACAAGATAATCACAGGCGACGGGACATGGGTCTATGACTATGACCCTGAAACCAAGCGTCAATATGCCGAGTGGAGAGGTCAGGGTGAGCCTAGACCAAAAAAATCCAGGATATTGAAATCCAGAAACAAGGTGTTGCTGGTCGCTTTTTTGGATAACAAGGGCATTGTTCATCACGAGTATCTTCCTGCAGGCCAAACGGTTATTAAGGAAATGTATTTGGACATTCTTCGCCATCTAAGGGAAGCGATTCGAAAAAAAATGCCAGAAAAATGGCCTAATGGTGACTGGATCCTACACCATAACAATGCCCGCCCTCACACAGCGCACTTGGTGACGAGTTTTTTTTTTGGCTAAAAACGGTACAGAAATCCTACCTCAACCACCCTATTCCCCAGACATCGCACCAAATGACTTTTTCCTGTTCCCCAAACTTAAAGCAGTTCTAAAAGGAAGACATTTTGACACCAGGGATGACATAATAGAAAAATCGCTGTTGGCATTGAAGAGCATTCCAAAAGAGCTCTATAAAAACTGTTTCGACAATTTGGGGAAACGATGGCGCTGTGCGTTGAAGCAAGGGGGATTACTTTAAAAAGTTTTAATAATTTTTTTAAAAAATATCCTACCTTTTTTTTTTATGGACCCAGTCCGGGAACTTATGGGACACACCTTGTATTATATAAATATATGACATAACGAATTATATTATCATAATATTCTGTGTGTTCCCGAATATTATTATCAATAATATTCGTTAGGCAAACTTTCACTCGGATAAAACCCGGGCGAAGCCGGGTACACATCCGCTAGTATTATATATATAAGAAAAACAATAGAAAATAAAATATAAAAATGTCAAGTATTGATATTAAAAATGGGTTGGCCAAATATCAGGGAACAGGGTAAATCAATGTTTAGTTGATTTATATTCCACTTGATGACGCTCTACCATCTAAAAAGCACATGTGCTCCTGGTCAGGATATGCTTTCATTATTTTCAATCTATATATATATACAATTGAATGTCTGTCTGTCTGTACTCTATAGATACAAAAACCATACATCCAATCGCCGTGAAATTTTGGGATATTATTAGGTATATCCCCGGGAAGGTTTTTGAAATAATTTCTTGAATATCTTTAATATCCTTGGAGTTATTTGCAGATTTGTAAATTTAACTAAATGATGATGATTATTTATCAAAAGTAAGATTTTCTACCTATTAATTGCGCACAAGTCAAAGTTAGTTTTATAATTTATCTACAACATATATATTGGGAGAATAGATAAAATGATGATTTTGTAATGTAGAAAATTAGAAAAGACAAAATTCAGGATGACACGGCAATTTATTTGAGACAAAAATAATGATACAATTCCAAGGCAAGATACTATTCCTTTAACTTCCAATTACCGAGGGAACCAATTAATATTGATTTTATTCAACTTATCGAGTATTTTTCAAGGGACCGGTAAAAAATGTTCACTTTATCGAGAGATTCAAATTTACGAGTTTCAAACTATCAAAATATATCTATTATTTTTAAAATAAGTTTATAGAGAATTGTTTTAACAAATGTTCGTTAGACAAACCTTTACTCGGGTAAAACCCGGGCGAAGCCGGGTACTTCCGCTAGTAAATAAATATAAATTTGAATTTAAAATATATCAAAAATAATATTACAAATTAAAATAAAATAGGCGCATTAGCCATGATGCAACAATATCGAGTCGTGGTTTATAATCTACCAGATTTAAAACCTGATATCGATGAAGACCAAGATTCTCCAGTCCAGAACGCAATATTTCAGTAAGATATAATACACTCATGGACAAAACTTGAGGAAGTCATACCTTTCAGCATGTATATAGGGATACAGACATTACAAACAAGGAATCATTGCGCCAAAGAACATCGCTATATTTACAATATCAAGTTTACATTTTAAATTTAGAAATTACAAAGTTTTGAAAAAGAAAAACAATTTAGGATAGTAATTACTGTTTAAAGTTAGAAAGAAACAAGAAAGAAAAATACAAGACAAATGCATTTTTCTTTCTTATCTCCACTCAACAATCGTATCAGGGTATCAAGCCTGTAGAGCTTGTCGATGGTGTCTGCTGGGGATGTGTAGAGCTCATCAATGGATGAGTCAATACAGTCAATGATGTGGTTTGGGGTTGCAGGTTGACATTTAGCACAAAATGTATTTTTAAAAATGAAAAGTTGCACATTTCACGCATGATGCTACCTTCTCTCTTAAAATGCCAACTAGGGTTTGTAAAATTTATAAGAAAAGTGAAAAATATTTGAATTTTTACCCCAGTGTGAAGTTGT